>OZ023192.1:11917964-12125092 GCA_963995505.1 Hypericum androsaemum
AATTGAGAAAAAAATACAAGTATCCTTCTAATTTAAACATTTGTTAAATGACTTGATGATGTTAGAGCACAACATTTTGTATCACCCGTTGGACAATGAGGTCATGTCGTTTTCTTTTTTAACATGCAACAACAGCGCCACCTTGCTTTTGGGTCGGTTGGGGTCTATGGTATTTAAATTTCTTTTACAAGAAATTGAACGTTTGAATTTTATTTTTGTTTGAAGGTCAGAGGGAGAAGAAGGAAAAGGTAGAACAAATAATAATCGAGCTATTACATTTATCTACCTCACAAAAATAGAAGACAATAAGATGCCACATATGTCAAATATATAACAATCAAATAATAACTAAATACTTTTAAAAAGAATATGAACTCTATAATATTGTAATTTTTAATATTGTGAAAAGTAGACAATTAAAGCTTTTGGCTAATTAAATTTTAAAATAATTTAGTATGAACGGACTCGCTATACATGTATGTCCCTATTTTATAATATTTTTATTGTTATTATAGTGATTATTTTGAGTAGAGTCTTTACAGTATAGGCTCGAGAAGTGAGTGGTTGACATGTTCAAAGGTTTAAATGTTATGTCCAAATTATTTGAGTATTTGAATGGTTTGATAATGATGATGTCTCAACTGTAAACTATTTTTAAAATGCTTGGGCATGTCCTCGGGTTAGAGTATGTACAACTTATTGAGTAGCGAAACTCACCCATATTTGCAATGTAAACTATTTTTAAAATACTTGGGAACGTGTGTTCTATGGGCTGAATTCACACTGGCTGTTTGACACTTTATAGCCACTTTTGTGCGCTGACCCGTCGTTTAGGGTTTCTTATTCTTAAACTTGTAGTTTGCAAGATTATTATGATAGAGCTTTCCCATGTTTTATTCGATTCTTGATATCAAATAGATAATTTTGATAAATATGGGTATGACGTGACTTGAACCCGAGAACTTTTCTAGATAATCAAAGTCATTATCGAGTCTTTATCTAGATGATGTCTCGCTCAATCATCTCTTTTTACATTTGTTAGTCATGAATTCAAGACCTTCAGCCCTACATGAAACTATCATTGATTGTCTCAAATTTTCATAGTAAAAGAATGTGAGAGATATCCATCCAACATGACCATCTTAAAACTTATTTTAGATTAGGATATTTCAAAAATAATTGAGAAAAAATACGAGTATCCTTCTAATTTAAATATTTGTTAAATGACTTGATGATATTAGAGCACAACATTTTATTGGTACATTGCACCAATGTTATTTGTATATCATACTAATATCATTCGTACATTGTACCAATATCATTCGTACTTGTATCATACTTCATCACCAATATAACAACTCTCATTTTACATATGTGATTGCTTTGTTTATTTTTTCTTTTTTGATATTTTCATAACTGTATTATTTATAATTTGTAGCTTAATTTATTTAATAATAATTTTCTAATATTACTCCTGATTATCTTGTTATTATCTAGATTATCATCCAAACTTTTTTTAATTCCCATTGGTAGAGATTACACCAGTCCCAGCAGAATCTCTGCTCCAACTCCGTTTCTTGTCTGTCCCTAACAATATACGTTCTCTCTCTACTAACTTGCCACGCAATTCCCTTAAAATTCTTTATTTTCTCTTCCCTTTCTTTTCCCTTCTCTTTTTTTTAAAATGGCTGGACACAAGGAGGGAGAGAGCGGCGGATCCCTGCTGCGATTCGCGCCGTTTCAGAGCTTCGTCGACGAAGGTTTCTGGCACAAGTTGTCGTCTTTGAAGCTGGACGAGCTCGGTGTCGATGATTCTCCGTTGCCCATCACCGGTACCTCTCTTAAATTTACTTCCAATTAGCTCAATTGGGTTCTTTCTTATGGTGTAGAGGAAATAAAGATTGCGACTTTGTGGTTCTATGTTGGTTCTGCTCTGTTCTGGTTCATGGGGTTTTGTTAAAGTTGCGACCTTTAACTTGAATTGAGCTTAATTTGGTCGGATATGGAGATAATGAAGCTGGTTCCTTTCGTTGGGTGATGGGCTTTTGTTAAAGCTAGAAAGAAAGATTGCGACTTTGTGGTTCCATGTTGGTTCTGCTCTGTTCTGGTTGATGGGTTTTTATTAAAGTTGCGATCTTCAACTGGAATTGAGCTTAATTTGGTCGGATATGGAGGTAACGAAGCTGGTTCCTTTGCTGGGTGCTTCGCTTTTTTCAGGTTTCTATGCGCCTTGTTCGCATTCTCGGGTATCCAACAACTTGGGCCTCCTCGCGGAATCTTTGCGTGGTAAGGATGAGCAGCCCTCCTCGTCCCGCGGGAATCGCAACAGGTGCTATGCTCCGGGAACTCTGTACAACACTAATACTTTGGAGGCGTATCATGCATTGGACAGGGAGAGGTTGCTCAAGCAAGAGGCGCAAAAGGTATATCGTGTCTTTGTGGTGTTTCAAGCCCCCGGTCCTTTAGAATTGTTTGCTTTCGTTGTGATTAGTCGATCGTGTATAAATTGAGTTCAATTGAAAGGCGGTTTCTTATTGTTGTTTTTTAGATTTGGGATGATATATGCTCCGGAAAGGCAGTGGAGGATAGTGCAATATTGTCCCGGTTCCTTGTGATCTCATTTGCCGACTTGAAAAAGTGGAGCTTCCATTACTGGTTTGCTTTCCCTGTTCTGGTGCTTGATCCTCCTGCTGTGTTGATTGATCTGAAGCCCGCTTCACAATGGCTTACCTTAGAAGAGGTGCTCGAGATGTAAATATCCTTGGTTTAGGCTAGACCATTACTTCTTTTCTTTATCTAACTAATGCAAAGGAGTTTGTTAAATGCAGGCAGAATCGGTTTCAGCGGCTTGTAATGCCTGGCGTACCTCAACATCGACCACAGGTAAGCTATTCCCCCGTCCTTCCAATTACAAGTGAAATCTTTACCGTTCCTTCTTTTCATATGATTTTTTCGAGTTTCTAACTAGTTAGCTTGCCACAGATGTGCCCTACTTCTTGGTCAGTATTGCTTCCAACTCACACGCCAGTGTTCTCCACTTAAAGGAGTGGGAGTCTTGCCAGGGTGATGACCAAAAGGTTTGTTTGCTCTTCCTGTCGTTTAGGAAGTAAATAATTGTTCTCAATTGGTATAGGAACGCGAAATGATGAACTGTTAAAGTACTTATCTTATTACTCCATAATATTATCTTTGACAGGTGCTCTTTGGCTTTTATGATCCATGTCATCTTCCTAATAATCCAGGGTGGCCTCTCCGAAACTTTCTTGCCTTCATTTATTCAAGATGGAACCTCAAGAATGTTCGCTTTCTATGCTATCGGGAGAGTCGTGGGTTTCCTGATCTTGGGTTGTCTCTTGTGGGTGAAGCCTTGATCAATGTTTCACAAGGTAGACCGGCAAGAATAGGGTAACACTCTTTTCTGGATACCATTGGTGTCTCCTTCACCTTAAATTCCTGCCACGAAATCCTTGACTTCATGGTGTTATTTATCCAGATTGGAAAGATCAACAGACTCTACCTAATGCAGTTGGATGGGAGCTCAACAAGGGCAGATCTGCGTCCAGATCGATAAACCTAGCTAGATCTATGGACCCAACCAAGTACAGTAAATTCTCTATAAATCAATAGCCTTGAGACCCTGAACTTTTTTAAATTTAGATATTTATTAATTAAGCAATATTAGCAGCAACAATTTTTCACAATTTTTTGGCACAGTTTGAAAAGACGACGCTAGAGCTTTTGCATGCAATGAGAACATTTAGAAAAGAAATCTAAATAGATTTATATTTAAAGAAAAAAGGAACACTAGAGCTTATTGAAGCATTATGTTCTTTTCCAGGTTAGCTGAATCTGCAGCCGACTTAAATTTAAAACTGATGAGGTGGCGTGCAATGCCATCGCTTAACTTAGATAAGTTATCTTCTATGAAATGCCTTCTGTTGGGAGCTGGTACACTAGGTTGCCAGGTTGCTCGGATGCTAATGGTTAGTATTTCAAAGCATTCAAGTATGAAGTTGTTATTTCCGATTCTGGGTTCGGGATTCTTATAAGAAATATGCAAATTTTTTGCATTTGCAGTCTTGGGGTGTCCGTAAAATTACACTGCTCGACAATGGCAGGGTGGCTATGTCAAATCCACTCAGGCAATCGCTATATACGATGGATGACTGCCTTAACGGTGGTCAGTTTAAGGCCGAGGCTGCAGTGCAAAGCCTTAAGAGAATATTTCCATCCGTGGTAATTGTCTTTACTTTCCGCATCGAGATATGATATCGGGATCAAAAAGTGGCTTTCTTATTGCTCATGTTTGATTCTTTATTGTATTAGGAGGCGAAAAGTTTTGTAATGCCTATACCGATGCCTGGACATCCAGTAACGAGACAAGAGGAGGAAAGTGTTGTCAATGATTGTACACTTCTGCAACATTTAGTGGATTCCCATGATGCAATTTTCTTGCTGACTGATACTAGGGAAAGCCGGTGGCTACCGACACTATTTTGTGCAAATTCGGACAAGGTTTTCATTTTTCATTTTTCTGCAAGTAATAGGATCGGTTGCCAATCCACTTCTTTACATTGATGATGTTGCATCTGTTACGTTCTTCCTGGACAGATCACCATAACTGCAGCTCTGGGATTTGATAGCTTCTTGGTAATGCGGCATGGACCTGGTCCGCTCAGCTCTACGGATAACTTAAAAGCTAAAGATTCGAATTCCTTGTCTGCTGATATTGCGAATGTCACTTTAGCGGATAGAGGACAGAGATTGGGCTGTTACTTTTGCAACGATGTGGTGGCACCGACTGATGTAAGTTCGTTAATCCAAATGCATATGGCATTTTATCGTTTTTTCCAATAAGCTTTATCTAGAGAGTTCTTTTCTCTTTGCAGTCTACTGCCAATCGTACTCTGGACCAGCAATGCACAGTTACACGTCCCGGATTGGCTCCAATAGCTTCTTCTCTTGCTGTCGAACTTTTTATCAACATCTTGCATCATCCTCACGGGTAAGTCTCTATTGTAAAAACCTTTGAATCGTTTTAACAATGTAATTTTTACTTCTCTTCGTCAGTGTTTCCTTTATATATGATGCAATAACCTCCTGGATTCCTTCCCATGCCTGCAGAATTTATGCTCAAGGCGAGATTTCAAACGCTGTTAATGGTGTAACCGACGAGCAACCTCTTGGTATACTACCTCATCAAATTCGAGGATCGCTGTTCCAATTTTCACAGATGACGCTGGTGGGCCACGCATCCACCAGTTGTACTGCCTGTTGTTCCACGGTAAGTTTTGATTGATGCAATTCGTTTCTTCTTTCCATTTGATTGATGAAACCTGGTTAGCATCCGCCCTGCTGGCAGCGTTGGCACATGAGACGTGCCGATCTTGTAAAATTCGGGCAGAATCATAATCACTGCTCAGAGTAAACTGCACGAAACGAAGGCTCCGGATGTAACGAAATGGGTTTACGCAGGTGGTGTCCGAGTACCGGAAAAGGGGAATGGAATTCCTTCTGAAAGTGTTCAATCATCCTACCTACCTGGAAGATCTCACAGGACTAACAGAGCTACAGAATGCCGCCGACTCGTTCGAAGTGGAGTGGGAAAACGATGTCGACGACGATGATTGCGTCGAAATATAACTGCCACAGCTGCAATTGCTGATTTTTAACTCACAGATGTCTTGTTAATTGTACATATGGAAGATTTACTGATCTTTTTTTTAGTGCATTTATGTTGACTTCTTGATTCAATGATCCATTGTGAGCTGGGATAGAGAAAAGCTACATTATTCTCTTCCGGGTGCAATTCGAACCTATCATTTGTCGGGTTCTATTCAGAGATGGTTCTCCCAATAATGTAAAGGTATTGGGCACAAATGTTGAAGATTGGGTGCCATTTTAAATTGTTTTGCTTACAAATAAAAGTTGATTGACGGAGAGAAGTAATGAGGCACCAGTGGTCTAGTGGTAGAATAGTACCCTGCCACGGTACAGACCCGGGTTCGATTCCCGGCTGGTGCAGAATTCCTTTTTAAAATTTTAATCTTTGGAACCCTTTTGTACATGAAAAATTGGCAACTTGAAGTAGAGTTTAAAAGCCCCAAAAATCTCACCAGGAAAGAGAACCCCCCCTAATTGTTTAAAAACTTCTTATTTGTTTTGTTTCTGGTAGAAGACTTGATCACCTTCTAAACTTGGAGGTCAACCATAATTAGAATTGCTACGAGACGGCAAGAGAAACTTTTCCCAAATGGCAACAGTTGCTGGCCGAAAAGTACAATCCATTTTTTCCTCGGGAATATTATGTCCTAATGTGCTACTTGACATGATAAATTTTGGTGGGCGTTACGATAACATCGACTAGAGTTTAAAAAGATATAGCAGTTTAAGCTTACTCCTCACGGTGGACGTGTAATCTTTTGCTTGTTAATGAGCTCATCTCCACGAACAATAAATTTGCGAGAGAGTTGTTGTAGTTTAAGTAACATGTCTCGAATTTAAGTTTGACTTTTTAAAAAGTCATATCCATCTCGAAACTAAATTATTCGGTACAGTGTTAAGATAGCAAGTGATATAAATTAATTAGTATTTGAATGCACTCGCTCTATTTTAACTAGATTAGTATTAGTCTTGCCTCTTTTAAATCCAATTTTATAGTTAGTGGAATGACCAATTTGAGAGTCTCGTTTGGCATTCTACGAGTCACATGCGTTTGCCTCGTCATGTATGACGGCTCCGTGTCAGATGGCGCTTTTCTATCAGATTTCATGCGCAAAGGATTGCACGTCCGGGTCTTACGTCCTTTTACTGAATTGTCTCCGGTAGTATTCACGCTATATAAGTACCTTTGATATATAAAATACGTAGATATGAGCGAACTCTCATTGTTATTTGTTACCAAATTTTAAAAACACGACCTGGATGTTGACCTGGAATTTTTTCGTTTCTTGGGTTAATCAATCTGATGGTCGGGTTATGGGTTGGACCACCGATTTCTTAATAAAAATATATTATTAATTATATTTAGTATTAAAGTATCAAATAATTACAAGTATTTAATTTTTTTTTACTTTTTTGTTTGAACTGCCCGATCTAACAAGATGAACTGACATGTCCGACCAGTTGAACCAGCGGTCAATGTCAGTGACTAGCGGTCAATGTCAGTGACGAGCGGTTGAGCAACCATGAAGTTTATATGAAAAATGATCCATGTTGGCACTTGTAATGATCCGACCGATCATATCACATTTTTCAAAACCTTGATTGTTACTATAATCTGAAAAATACACACCCCTAAGAAAAGTGAAAAATACACTAAAATTAGTAGCATTTAATAAATATTTTTAATTGCTAAAAAGATGCAATTATTATATAAAATAAAAGTTTTATAAAAGTTTATTCATAAAATCGTGAACGAAATTGAAGGCGAGCCTAACATGGGATTAGAGGTTTCCTCTTTTTCTCAAGAAATGAAGGTGGATGGGATCAGGGAAGCGAATCTGATGTGCTAAGTCCACAAAAGCTGCGCCTAAAAATGGGTCCAAGTAACTCCGAGTCCAGTCCGCCAATACGCTCATGGTTCGATTGGATGTGATCTCAGACGCACTGATTGCAGCCGGTCTAAGCCACCGTTCGACAATTTTACTCCGCTCAAATCTGAAATTATTTATTTAGGAATGAGTTATTTAATTAAAAATTTTGTTATATTTTGTTTAAATGAGAAAAGTCGCAGAGAGTAAAGTTCACTTGATCCGAACGAAGGTAAAATATGTTACAAGTAACTTAACTCGTCTTTTTTTTTGAAAGGTAAATTTTTTACACCACGCCAGAGTTTGAACCCTGGACCTCCTAGAAATAGTACACTCCTTGTACCGCTAGGTTAAATGCCCTTTGGTAACTTAACTCATCTGCAATAAGCAAAATGTAAACATCCTTTGATTTTATTAAGAGGTCTGAGAGAAATGGGGAAAGTTCGGGCTCCTCTTCCGGTATTAAGAGGTCTGAGAGAAAAGATTTTATTGACATGGACAATCTGGTTGATCTTCCTCTTCAAGGACAATTGTTTACATGGCGCTTAAGGAAGTCTGCAAGCCGTATTGATAGGTTCCTGGTGTCTTCCTCTTGGTTACAACTCTTCCCTGATCATATTCAAACGGCACTTCCAAAAGGAAGGTCAGATCACCATCCTTTGATTTTGAATACGAGACAGATTTCAGATGTTTAAATTGTTGGCTTGAGGATAAAGATTTTGCTAGTCTCTTTAAGGAAGGATGGTTAGAATTGGAAAATGACTCCCAGGGACCAGAAAAGTGGTTTACGTATGATCAAAGAGAAGCTCAAAAGATGGAATAAAGAACATTTTGGAATGATTGAGGCTAATATAAAAAGGGCAGAGGAAGAAATTCTGAACTTGGACAGAAAAGAAGAGATCTCTCCTCTTGATGATTCTGAATTAAAGAAAAGGGAAGAATGGGATTATCTTGATGAAACTGTGAGGGCAATGGGCTTCGGGACTAGATGATTGACTTGGATTCGTGGATGTCTGTCGAGTGCACAAGCTTCTTGTTGGTCAATGGCTCTCCCACCAAACTTTTCTGAATGGAAAGAGGTTTACGACAAGGAGATCCTCTTTCTCTGTTTCTTTTCTTAATAGCAGCAGAAGGGTTGAGGTCCCTGGTTAAGAGAGCAGCTGATCTTGGGGTGATTAAGGGTATAGAACTTCCTGGAAGTACTTAGCAAGGAAATCTCTTACAATTTATGGACGACACACTCCTTTTTGCAGAGAATTCTGAGCAGAGTGTTACAAATCTGAAGCATATCGTGGTCGTATTTGGCCTTGCTTCAGGGTGGCGAGTCAATCTGACCAAAACTTCTGTGATTCCTATTAATGTTCAGAATGCTATCTCACATAGTTATAGAAGAAGATGGTGTTGCAAGCTTGAAAAGTTCCCTATCCGCTACCTGGATCTTTCTTTGAGAGAAGATATGAGAAAGAAAAGAGGCTAAAAAATAATTATGGATATGGTTGACAACAGGTTAAGTTCTTGGAAAGGTCAACTTTTGTCACTTGGTGGGAGATTGACCCTTTTGAAATATGTCATTGCAACTTTACCACTCTTCTACCTCTCGTTATTCAAGATTCCAGTTGGTGTTTGTAAATTGATTGAAAAGAAGATGTCCCATTTCTTGTGGTCTGGCTTTGACGAAAGGAATAAGAGAGCTAAAGTGAGATAGGAATTGGTAACTTTGCCAAAAGAGTTGGGAGGAATGGGCATTGAGAGGTTGATGGACAAAAATAGAGCTTTATTAGGGAAATTTATATGGAATTACTACACTTCAAATGAGTCTAGAGACCATTTCTGGGTGAGCACAGTGAAGAGCTTACACAATCAATTTTCTGAGACTACCCTGTCCAATCCTACATCTGATTTTGAAGGGGTTGGAGCTAAAGTCGCTTCGGAAGACACTTTGATTGTTCAACTCTTTCATGGAAGTATCAAATTAATGGTGGAAAATGGAGCAAAATTTAAATTTTAGAATGATTTATGGTTTGGAGAGGAACGTCTTTGTGATAAATTTAGCAATGGAATCCAACTTGGCAATGGGAGTTTTGTTGGAACAGATCTCTTTTCTAGAGAGCAGGACTGGACGGAGGATTTACTTGATTACTTGCAGACTTCAAATCTGCAGCAACTAAAGAATGATAGCATTGTTTGGCATTCAGAGGAAGATACCTCTTTCTCTACAAGAAGCTTGTGTCGAATGCTATCCATGTCCTCAGTTAGCATGACACCAAGAAATGTGCAGATCTCCTAGCTCTAGACAGGTAAGGTGCCATTAAAGATTGATTGTTTTTTGTGGATTGCCCTTCAAGAGAAATTTTCAACCAAAGATGCCCTTATTCATTTCCGAATGATTCAGCCTTGGGACTGCCTTTGTCCACTTTGCGAGATTAATGATGAGTCGGGTTCTCATCTCCTTGTTCACTGCCCCTTCTCCTAGCAAATCTGAAACTTCTTCTTGAGAAGGTTGGGATTTGTATGGTGTTGTAATGCTTCTCTAGTAGACGTCTACTCATCATGGATGAGCATGGTACATGGTGATATGTTGAGGTTAGTGTGGAATGCTCTTTTGGATCAATTGCATGAGAAATTTGGAGACATCAAAATAAGGTCATTTTCGATGGTGCAAGGCCAGATTTTGATCTCTTGATTAATAACATCCTACGTCAAGCTAGAGAATGGTTATTTTGGATTAGAGCAACAAATAGCATTTATAATCATTAGCTTTTGCTTTTGATCGAATCGGGTCGGACTAACTTAATATAGCTTTTCTTGTAATTCTACACTTCTTTAGTCATGCCTTGGTTTTATCTTGTAAATATCAAGTTTGATAATGAAAATTTACTTACTAAAAAAATTAGCAAAATGTAAACGAAATTGAGTAGCATCTTAATGAATAAGAAACTCGAAGGTAGAAACACTTTTCCTATGCTGTAATTATTACATTTTTTTAACAAATATTGACTTATAAAAAAAAACAATGAAATAATTTTTTTAAATAAGTAATGAGAGATAGATGTGAAGCGGATAAAATTTTAAAAATATTTCACATCTCCATTTTGTCATAGATTTTTTTGAAAAAGTAAATTAGCATGGGACTATTTTTGTCTTCAAAATTTTTGTCGAGTTGGCATGACAAGCAAGACACAAAATAATAATATTTTAATTTCGGGCAGAGGCAGCTGTGAAATCTCCTTAAAACTTCAGGGACTATTTTGATAAATTTAAAACTACATAATTATATGTGTTAAACTATTAAACTACATGGTAGTAAAGTAAATTATCCTTTTAGTTTTCCTAGGGTCGTGCCAATGACTATTT
Organism: Hypericum androsaemum; assembly: GCA_963995505.1. Lineage (NCBI taxonomy): Eukaryota > Viridiplantae > Streptophyta > Magnoliopsida > Malpighiales > Hypericaceae > Hypericum > Hypericum androsaemum. Next base: position 11,928,851 of record OZ023192.1, read on the forward strand.
TGCGAAAATTTTGAATATAGTTGCCACGTCTCTTTCCAAGACATCAAGTCTCTCATCGAGGTCCAAAATAGAGTCATTAGATTTATTCTGGATCATTCATATTTTGTAGAACTTGGAATTTCTTCAACTTGTCTTCAAATTCAAAAGTCAAACTTCTTAACTCTGGAATTGTCTTGCTGCTGTTTAATAATGGAACTCTACCCTCCCATACCCAAAAGTAAGATAAAATAAGAGAAATACGTACGTATTTGTCATTCCAATAGATTATATGTCGTACTTAAAAAAACTACTCATACTGACAATATTAACCATTGAGTGTGTACATCAACTACTACGAGACTGTAGTTTAATGAGATTTCTAGTGTTCAAATTTTGCGAGTACAATTGTAAAACTCAGTAAGTAAAATTTATTTGTCCTCTTTGTAGTCTCATTCTACTCAAAATTGGATCAAACTCCAATTGGCATTATCATCAAACTCCAATTTTATTCTTGTTGATCATACATTCAGATCTCCTTAGTTCTAAGGCTACTAGTTCAGCGAGTAGGCTCGATTAGGCCAGTAACATTATTAGTACGATTTTTTTTTCTATGATGAAGAAAATGAAACGATAACCGGCAAATATGGTCAAAAATTATATGCTACTGCTTGCCAGAAAATTTTGAAATTCAGTAGGTAGCTGGCAAGTTCGCACCTTACAATATGATTAGGCAGAGTGCCTAATGTTTCTCCAGACAAGAACAATTTAAATGTTACAGAGTCGGTCTACAACTTGCATGCCACATCTCAAGCAGAGACATAAGAGAGAAAAATAATAATTACATATTTGTGTGCACCCGACATATTTACACATAATTTGGAAAAAATAAATAGCATCTAAGATCAAAAGTTAAATGAGTTATTCTACTTTAACAAAGAGGTATGCACATTCATGCGAAAAAGAGGTATGTGTATTAGAATGCAACGATTTTAAATATTTGTTATGAGAGTTTTATCACTATTCAAAAGACTTATTCGGTTCGAACTTAAGTTAGTAGACCCAACAGATTTGGATAGGTGGTGTCAACCAAAATAATATAGAATTTGAAAAAAAGGGCACATCTCTGGTATAATAATTGCATCTTCATGGCCGTAAAAATAATTATGCTTAGAATCTGAAATTTTGAAAACATCCTATGCATGAGAGTATATCATATTATTGACAGATAATGATATATTTTTGTCTGACAAAATGATACAAAACTTAATTGCTACTGTAGGGGCATTTCCCTACATGCACATCACCTGTGAAAGATCACGATTTATTTTGATGCATTTTGGGATGAACCCACATGGCACCAACAAATACTAACACACAATTTTGATGAAGTTGTTTTCAAATTTGGATTATTAAAAATATAAATACTTGTTAAATTTTTTTTTCATATTTTAATAATTTTACCTATTTCGAAATAGAATTAGTCAGTTTACTCATTGCCCGAATACTAGGCAAGACTAACAAAAAAAAAGGCATGAACTAATTAATTAATAAACCAAAATTAATTTTTCTTGAGAAATATTTTTTCCCTAAATGCTGCAAAATACCCAACATCTTGCTGGATTTCCCATGTTAAATAAATGACTGTCAACTTGGTGTCTTAATATAATCTATCATTGGTTATTAATTATCTCCATAAACCTTCCCGTAGATCCTGATGCGGGTGACAAATGCCTTATCACCCCCACTGACACCCATAAACCAAATTATGAGCCCTTAATTAGATCCAGTATTAAATGAAAATATTTTATCAGCAGCTCCGAATTTGAGAATTATGGCAGTGTTATTATTCGATACTTTTTTCTTATTGTTATTTTTCTTATTGAATTTTACCGTGATAAAGTTTTGACGTAGTCAAGCAACTGCAACTTGGTTTGCAGAGAAAACTTTTGCCTTTACTTAAAAATCTTTGAATTTGACCACCAAACATGTCGCATATTAGTTTTATCTTAACGAAATATTTTCTTTGAGTTAACTAGGAATGCAATTATGTTTAAACTAGGTAGCAATAGGCTTATCATCTTTTGTGATATAAGTGAATTCAAATCTGAATTAATCAATCCGGTGAAGTATTAGGTGATTTAAAAAACTCCAAATTTGAAATAAGACATGCATGTTACTATTACCAATTGGAGTGTGATTCACCAAAGAGACGATCCTTGGTGTCTTAAAATATCTTTAAAATGTGTCAGTTTTATAGAGACAACACTGTTCCATCGTCACATGTGCTCTTCCCCTCAAATGTCTTATTCGAATTAATCAATTTTTTATTTTAATCCAACAGCATAAATTATAAAATATTCTAAATATTTAGGAAGTTCAGAATTCAAATATAATATTATCACAGTATAAAATTTACCTTTTAAAAAATTTCTATTTTTTTTATAGCCCAAGTGATCCACTATATACACATAACACCTAATCCTTCTCTCCCTATATCTGAGTCTCAAAAGTCAAGTTCTACTAGAAATCCCATATACAAACAGAAACCAACAACAACTCCTGAAAAAAATAAACAACAACTTGATCTCAATTGAAACGGACTTCAAATATGTCTCAATCCTCTCCAAATTCCACATCCCATATTTGGTTAGTCTCCTACATGAAGCTAAACCTCTTTAAACGTGTAAGGAGGCTTCTCCTGTCCAATAAGAGCAAGCAAAGACCAAGAACAACCATGGAAGTGGTAGTAGAATTAGAAGATCAAGACCATGTTAAGGAGGAGGATAGCTCCTTGGTGTTGCAAAGGTCAGTGAAGAGGCTCCACTTTGGGAGGTGGGAAGAGAAGGAAATGGCAGCCATGGATATTGGGTGGCTAGCTAGGAAAGATGCTAGGGCAAGAAAGTTAATGGGTGAGCTTGGAGTTATTCCTGCTTTGGTGGGGATGGTGGCTGCCGATGATCCGGTGGCCGGCCGGGACCGGATGGTGGCTGTCAAGGCCTTGATTGACCTTGCCAATGGATCATACAAGTAAGTTTGTTTTTAGTTACACTTGGTCAATTTTATAATACTTGCAACGTCAGTTAAGTTGGATGCTAATTATGATTAGGTGCATATGTATGTGTTCAAAGCAGATCTTGTTGCTCTTTAGGCTTGGCTCAGGGTGAGTTGGGTATATTAGACTCAGAGTTTAAGATGAATTCAAATATCGGAAAAGTTACAAATTTTGACTTCGAAAAATGAATGGCGTCAAAACGCGCAACCTACATCCGGCCGTCTCGGCAAGAGCTAGGTCCCATTGTAAAACATGGGACGTGAGCCCGTGCAGTTGTCGATCTAGAAACGAGTAGATATTGTTTTGTGAGCAGTATGTGATCAAAATCGGTTTGGAGTTCGAATTCTATATATATTAATATTTATCATGAAAACAAATTTATCTAGAGCAAACGTAAGAAGTTCAAGTAATGAAGGTACCCATTGAGAATTGGTAGTGGGTGAAATAATTTTGGGAGACGTACAAATAAATGGTCCATTTGTGGAATTAATACATTTTTGGATAAATTTTCAACATAAACAGAACGTTCAATTGTCTCATGTAATGTCTAAATGTTAATTTTCTCCTATGCCTAATTTTTTTGTTGTGGTTAAATAATAGTTAAAAAATTCATTTGGTCTCCAAAGACTCGATAGCTTGTCGTGGTCTATTTTGAGCACCGTAGAGGAGGGCGTCACTAACTTGCAAAGTCATCAGAATTTGTAATTGCCTTCTTGTCTTGAAGTAAAAAAGAACAAAGACCTTTATAAAGATAGTGGGATTGTGATGATTTTTTTCCATGAAATTCTGTAGGTGGGGTTGGTTTTTTGGCATCTTAATACTTGGATGTCCCGGAATAGGGAATAAAAAGAAAGCAGGGCCATAAAATTTCTATTTGATGCCACTTGTACCAAGTGATTCGATCAACTCACATATATTATTTTAGGTCTCAAATTCGAATTTAAAATATTCCGTCTTATAATTAAGTATGACTTCGACAAATATTTCCTTTTTTCATGTAGTTTATATATATATATATATATATATATATATATATATATATATATATATATATATATATAAACTCTCAAAAGAAAAAATATATATAACGTGATATTCCAGACCACGTGGTTGATGATCAACTTGATTTTTTTTACAAGAGATAATCAACTTGATTTGATGCTTTATTTGACGGAAGGAAATCTGTCTAAATTAAGCTTCTTGAAGAGTGTTTTTGTTTTGTCAAGTAAAGTAGACTTCTTCATTTTCATTTTTCCTTTAATTTCTTCCTAATAGAAAAATTGATAACCACGAACTTTTCTCTCAAGTAAATGGTTTGTCTACTCTACAGTTAGGCAACGCCATTAAATTTGACTTTCTTTAAGTTGTCGGCTTGATGTAAAACGCAATAATAGGCTGCAGTAACCCTCGACTTTGAAGAGCTCTTGCCTTTCCAAAGTATTACTACTGATTCTTCACATCGCTTATTACGAACTTATTACTATATGTATAAACTGATCTACAAATTTTCAAGGTCTTAAAAAATTAGCCCGACCACCGGTTCGACCGGTCAGACAACAACACGGGTCATTTTTGCACATAAATCTAGATGTTGGTTCAACTAATGGTCAACGATGTTGATCTTAGTTCAACTGGTCGGACCGATCGTTTACCTAGTTGGACAGATTGGTTAGGACAAAAAGCAAAAAAAAAACTAATTTTTTGGACAAGATATATTTTTGGAGTTTATTGGATTTAAAATAATTAAAATATAATTTTAATACTTGTAATTATAGATTTTGTAACAAAATTATAATATATTTATAATTAATTGACATTTTTGTGTTAAATATAATTAATAAAACTTCTAATTCGATCGTTAACCTAACTTGGTCGGACCAAATAAATCAAAAAATGTGGAAAATCTTAGTCGTCCTCCGCTTATTTTATAAACATTGCAAATTTTCGTTCATAGTGGACCCGTTTTGGCACTTGCCATATTTGACTTTGAAGGAATAAAGAAGGCAGGGTAGTCACATGGTAGGTATTGGCTGATATGTCAGTAATTAGGACCCCTGTATCACCCCATTATATATTTTCCCACTCAATTATATTTATTTATTTTCGCAGTTACACTCACATCGTTGGGTTGGAAAATAATTCATGATATGGGCAACCATTCTTTTTTTAAGGATATAATGTACTAGACCATCCGTGCACTTGAGGGTATTTCTTCTATAATCTCTTTGCAATTTAATGTGTCTCATTACCAATTTTATCATGTTAAGTTCACAATCTTAACCTTCCATTTTTAACATGAGATTCTCTAACGAACTTCAGCTTGATTAGTGTAATTGAGATTAAAATAAGAATTATCGGATCAATTAGGAACCCTTAATCGGTCGCAAGGATCTAGGAAGAGACGGCAATATTAATGGAACCGCCTCTGTTGTACAAATAAAAATACATTGAGATTACATATTTCAAGAATATGCAAGAGTTGGTGCAACCGATCAGATTCCCCATGATCTCATTGGCAATTTAATAAAGGTTAGTTTGATCTGGGTTTGACCTCCAGCTTTCAACCCAGATCTGAATCTAGGAATCTTGTTGACTTTTATCTGGCATAAAAATTATTTGGTCTGCAACTTGTTTATAATTTAATTGGAACACCTAAAAGACGTCACCAGCTTAATAATTTTATCCAGTATCTTCCTTGCTTCTAGATTAGTATCTATAAATTATCTTGATGAACTCTTGTTGAGGCCTGACTCGAATAGTAAAGGGGCCGAGATTCAAGATTATATCCAATAATTCGAACTCGAGATTATATCAAGTTTATTGACATTGCAATGATGTTTTCTTCAGGAACAAGGAACTCATGCTAGAGGCAGGAATTCTTTCGAAGGTACCAAGAAATATAGACATTTTGGAGGAATCAACAAGGACAGAATTTGCAGAATTAGTTCTACAACTTTCATGCCTTGCAAATACTCAGTCCCCTTTAAATTCATTAGAAATATTTCCATTTCTGGTTGGAGTTCTAGGATCAAGCTCAAGCCTCCTAGCAAAGGAGTCATGTCTAGGTGCTCTATACAACTTATCCGCCGTGCTCGAAAACACGGGGACTCTGGTCTCGAACGGTGTAATTCCGTCTCTTTTGAGGCTTGTACAAGTTAAGGAACTCTCGGAGAAGGCACTAGCAACATTAGGCCATCTGGTGGTTACCTTGATGGGGAAGAAAGCGATGGAGAACAGTTCGGTCGTGCCCGAGAGCTTGATCGAGGTGCTGACATGGGACGATAAGCCCAAATGCCAGGAACTGTCGGCCTATATTTTGATGATCCTCGCGCACCAGAGCTCGGCTCAGCGCAACAAGATGGCGAGCTCGAGAATCGTTCCCGTGCTCATTGAACTCGCATTGCTCGGAAGCCCGCTAGCCCAGAAGAGAGCAATGAAGTTGCTGGAGTGGTTTAAAGAAGACGGGCAGTCCCGGATGGGACCGCACTCGGGTCCACAAACTAGGAGGGTGTCGATGGGATCGCCGATCAGCGACCGGGAAGGACGGGAAGGGAGGAGGATGATGAAGAGTTTGGTGAAGCAGAGCTTGCATAAGAATCTGGAAATGATAACACAGAGAGCTAAAGTTGCAGCTGCTTCAGGGGAGCCCTCCAAGTTTAAGACATTGGTCATTAGTACAAGTTCTAAGAGCTTGCCTTATTAAGAAGAGATTGTGTCCAGAGATCCATCATCCATGGACATTCTTATACCTCTTTTTTGGGTTCCGTGTAAAGGCAATCTTTTAAGAGTTTACAGGAAAGAAGATTGTTACTTCTTGTGGCAGGAATTCTTTCCCTTGATCTATTGTATCTTGTAGCAATTGTAAATGATGGGAATTTTCATTTCAGAATTTCTTTATATGAAAATTCAAATAGTTTATTTGAACATTTTCATTCATTCAGCTTAATGAGCCGTCAATATCCTCCAATTCGAATTGGTACAATATTCGGTTCACCGTCAGCTTGCGGGAGGGTGATTTTTTTTTAATAAGTAGAAGTTATATTAATATTAAAAATTACATCAAGGAATCAACCATATAAAGGGAAGTTACGTACAACTACAATCCTTTACATATTTAATGTTAGTGTTACTTGGTTTTTAAACCAAGTGACACAATTGAGATGTTTGGTGTTACTTGGTTTCAAACCAAGAGACACAAATGGTTAATCAATTTAAAAGGATAGATGAAAATAAAAGGGAAGAACTCATGCGACTCTCCATGTAGGAACACTTGTATCCTTTCATGGTTCACTTGGTGACTCTTCAAATTAGGAGAGAACATGTCCTTTGGAAATAGATGAACATGGCTCTTGGAACTTGCTTCTTTGTGCCTTTTAGTACTCTATAAATAGAGTAGGAATCCTGCCCTTCCGAGATCTTTTTCCTAATCATTTTCTCTCATTCTTTCCATTCATCATACAAAACATCCTATTAGTTTTAGAGGGGATGTTCTAAGTATTGCCATTTTAGAACATCCAATTCTTGAGTTAATCTTAGGAGTAGATTTGCTATAAACCCATTGGCAACAATAGTGGGGGCAAATATTACTTTAAGGACAGTGGACTCAATCCACGTCTCAAGAAATTCGTCCAAAAGAAGAAGTACCAAAGTCGAAGAAAGATCCAGCAGCAATATTCAACTTTGAAGAGCATTTTGGGCACTTTACAGACAGAATCTGAAGAAAATATAGAGAGACATTGTTGTAGATCTTTCTTTCATCTTTCCGTGGACACCAAGATCACATTAATTGAAGTTCGGACGAGAAAGATACAGCCAGAATACCAAAGGGTGTACAACTGCCACATCAAACAACTTGATTTCGGGCTTTATTTTTTAAACTTGTCCTATTTCGATTTCTTCTTGGTTTCAAGCACATTTGTTTCAACCATTGGTCTATACCTTCGTCATCAACAATCTTAAAGTAATATTTGGCCAAGATGAAGACAACCACATTCAATAAGGTGATCAATCAAGATCTCATTAAGTTGGACCGGTTCGATGGTACCAACTTTACCCGATGGAAGGACAAGATGACATTCTTGCTTATGGAACTTGGAGTGTTCTATGTCCTTGATGCCAACACAGCCCCTGTTGCACCCCCACCAACACAAAAGGAAGGAGAGACTACCACAGTGGCAGAATCAAGCGAGGCACAAGTTGCTCGGAAGAAATGGGAGGACGACGAGGTTCGTTGTCGTGGACACATTCTCAACTCTCTCTCCGACCGACTCTATGACCTTTATCGGTCAATCAAGTCCCCAAAGGAGATATGGACTACTCTAGAGATTAAGTACAACTCGGCAAGACAAGGTACAGACAAGTTCCTTTGCATGAAATATTTTGAGTTTATTATGATGGATAGCAAGTCCGTGATGAACCAAGTGGATGAATTGCAAGTTTTGGTTTCCAAACTTAAAGATGTGAAGGTGGAGGTCTCAGAATCACTCCAGATTACGGCTATAATTGCTAAGTTGCCTAAATCTTGGAATGATTACCGTAAGAAATTGCTCCATACTTCGAAAGTTCTTACCATAGACAAACTCCTTACACACATTCGAATCGAGGAGGAATCCCGGATTCGTGACAAGCAATTGTTCGAAGGATTGGAGTCTAAGGTAAACAACATTGAGTCTGACACCAAGACTTCCAATAAATCCAAAGGGAAGAAGAGGAAGTTTGATCCTTCGACTGATAATCCAAAGACAAGTAAGTCATGTTTCTATTGTGGAATGAAGGGGCACTTCAAACGAGATTTTCGACAGTGGAAGAAAATGAAAATCGATGGCAAGCAAGCTAATACGGTTGAAGAGGATGTTACCAATTTGGTTGCTATGATCTCAAGTATGCATGTAAGCATGATCACAGAAGTGAATATGGCAACCAAAGATGTGTCCAACGACTGGTGGTATGACTCCGGAGCAACAATCCACGTCTGCAATGATCGATCTCAATTCAAGCAGTTTGAAAGTGTTGGAGATCAACAAGTGCTTATGGGAAATAATAACACAGCTAAAGTTCTCGGGAAAGGCACCATCGATCTCTCATTCACTTCTGAAAAAGTCGTGACTCTTGTTAATGTATTTTTTGTACCCGATATTAGGAAGAATTTAATTTCTGGTACCTTGCTTAGCAAGAAGGGGTTCAAAGTTGTACTTGAGGCCGATCATCTGATTGTGTCCAAGAATGGGATGTTTGTCGGGAAGGGTTATACTTATGATGGCATATTTAAGCTAAATATTAATAAGAATGAAGTTTCTGCTTATATGCTTGACTCTTTTAATTTATGGCATAGTCGATTAGCACATGTTGGATATCAATCTTTGAAATTCATGGCTAAAAATGGATTGATTGAATATGACAAAGAACATGAAAATAAATGTGAAGTATGTGCGCAATCTAAAATGACTAAGAAGTCATTCCCTAAGGTTCAAAGAAATTCCAAACCTCTCGAATTAATTCATTCGGATATTTGCGAATTTAATGGTGCCTTAACTAGAGGTGGCAATCGATACTTTATAACTTTCATAGATGATCATTCTAGGTATACATGTGTTTACTTAATGAAGCATAAGGATCAAGCCTTTGACATGTTTAAAAGTTATAAAGTATTAGTTAAAAATCAGTTAGAAAAGAAAATTAAAATTCTTAGGAGTGATAGAGGTGGTGAATATTTTCCTGATTATTTTAATAAATTTTGCGATGAACATGGAATTATTCATCAATGTAGTGCTCCCTATACTCCTCAACAAAATAGATTGGCTGAAAGAAAAAATAGGACTTTGGAGGACATGGTAAATGCCATGCTCCTAAGTTCCGGGTTGCCAACTAATTTGTGGGGAGAAGCTTTACTCGCTGCTTGCCATGTCCATGATAAAATTCCATCTATGCATTTTAAAATTTTTCCTTATGAATTATGGAAAGGAAGACCTCCAGTTTTGGGATATCTACGAGTATGGGGCTGTGTGGCTTATTATAGGGTTCCTGACCCTAAAAGAGTTAAACTTGGACCAAGGGCTTGAAAGAGTGTATTTGTGGGATATGCTGAAAATTCTAAGGCATACAAATTATTGGACGTATATTTTCAAGTCATAGTGGAATCAAGGGACGTAGAATTTTTTGAGAACAAGTTTTCTCAAGGATTCTAACGTTGATGAGCCAATGCAAATACCAGCATCGGATCTTTCCACTTCTTTGGAAAGTAGTAGGAAGCGAAACTCCGATGATACATCTTTTAGCAAACCTAGAAGAAGTAAAAGAGCGAGAAAGGAAAAATACTTGGATCCGGATCATATTTCGACTGATTCACTCGTCTTCTTAGTCGAGGGAAGTCGAGACATGGTAATACATAAATTACCCGTAGTACTTCAAGTTGAAGGGGATCCTAAAACTTATAAAGAAGCAATGTCTTCAAGAGACTCAGATTTCTGGAAGGAGGCAGTAGAAGACGAGATGGACTCGTTGATGTCTAATAAGATATAGAATCTGGTTGACTTACCTCCTGGTTCAAAGCCAATAGGCTGTAAATGGGTATTTAGGAGGAAGTACAATACAGATGGTTCACTTCAAACCTTTAAAGCAAGGCTAGTGGCTAAAGGTTTTAGGCAAAAGCACGGTGTGGATTACTTTGACACATATGCACCAGTCGCAAGGATCACCTCTATAAGAGTGTTGATGGCCTTAGCATCGATACACAAGCTTATCATACACCAAATGGATGTGAAGATGGCTTTCCTTAATGGAGACCTATCCGAGGAGGTGTACATGGAACAACCTGAAGGTTTCATTCTACCTGGGAACGAAAGAAAAGTTTTCAAGTTGGTGAAGTCTCTTTATGGTCTTAAGCAAGCACCAAAGCAATGGCATGAGAAATTTGATACTATTATATTGTCACACGGTTTTCAACATAATGGAGCTGATAAATGCATATACTCAAAGGTTACAAAGGAGTATGTGGTCATTATCAGTCTTTATGTCGATGATATGCTTATCTTCAGGACAAGCATAAAAGGTGTGGTAGAGACCAAAAGGTATTTATCTTCTCAGTTCAAGATGAAAGACCTGGGAGAGGCAGATACTATTTTGGGAATCAAAATTAAAAGACATAGTGGGGGTTACGCATTAAGTCAATCTCATTACATTGAGAAAATGGTCAACAAGTTTGATCAATTAGGATTCAAGGAGGCTAACACCCCGTATGATCAATCGTGTCCATTGGAGGAACATGGTGGAAGAGCTATAGACCAACTTCAGTATGCAAGTGCAATAGGGAGTCTAATGTATGCCACGCATTGTACTCGCCCGGACATTGCCTTTGCAGTCAGCAAGCTATCTAGATACACGAATAATCCTGGAGCTAGTCATTGGAAAGCTGTTGGTCGAGTCTTAGGGTACCTCAAAAGGACCAAGGATTTAGGACTCTTTTATAACAACTTTCTAACAGTACTAGAAGGGTACACTGATGCTAGTTGGATAACTAGTGCGAAGGATAACAGATCCACTTCAGGTTGGATATTTATATTAGCAGGAGGTGCAGTTTCTTGGGTATCAAAGAAACAGACCTGCATATCGCATTCGACGATGGAGTCAGAATTCATAGCTCTAGCAGCTGCAGGAAAAGAGGCAGAATGGCTGAGAAACTTATTATTAGATATAGAGTTGTGGCCACAACCGATGCCAGCCTTCTCTTTGTTCTGTGATAGCCAAGTAACTATGTCTAGAGCGTTTAGCCGGGTCTATAACAGAAAATCTAGACATATTAGCTTGAGACATGAGTACGTAAGGTACTTGATAGCTGCGGGTGTAATCACGATAGTGTTTGTACGAACCGACAGTAATTTAGCAGATCCGTTCACTAAAGGACTCTCGAGAGACTTAGTGAAGTGCACGACTTTAGGAATGGGTCTAAAGATGTTTCTTATAAGTTTCCAATAGTAGTAACCCAACCTTCATTCTAGCATTACCACTAGTCTAAGGTTTAATGGGTAATAACAAACTATTGTTGTGATGGAAAACAAAGTACGGACCAAAGTACTTGTTTAGGTATTGGAGGTTGAAGTATTACGAATACTCTTAATGGAGTCAACTTATCGGACAAAGAGACAAGTGTTTTCTCTTAAGACACCAAGGCATAAAAGGATAACTCCACCTATGTAAACATCAGAAGTGGTGCCACGTCTCAAGAAATTCATCCAAAAGAAGAAGTACCAAAGTCGAAGAAAGATCCAGTAGCAACATTCAACTTTGAAGAGTATTTTGGGCACTTTACAGACATAATCTGAAGATAACACAGAGAGACATTGTTGTAAATCTTTTTTTCATCTTTCCGTGGACACCAAGATCACATTAATTGAAGTTCGGACGAGAAAGATACAGCCAGAATACCAAAGGGTGTACAATCTGCCACATCAAACAACTTAATTTCGGGCGTTATTTTTTAAACTTGTCCTATTTCGATTTCTTCTTGGTTTCAAGCACATTTGTTTCAACCATTGGTCTATACCTTCTTCATCAACATTTAATTCAATAAAAAATAAAAGATCTTGGCCACAAACCGCTCTCTTTTGACAATACTTGTGGGGGCGTGATTAAGTGTAAAATTTATTACTCGAAGCCACAGAAATGAAAAACCAGGTAATTTTCAACACCTGAACTTTTTAGAATTGCCTTGTTAGGATCTGAGGCCCTAGCTACTAAACAATTTGCTAGAATTAGGAAAGAGAGGTAGATTAAGAAGAAATAGATCGAAGAAGGAAGAATAACGAGAGAGGAGAGATAGAGAGATGGAGAGGGATAGAGAGAAATGATAGAGAGAGAAGATATTATCGAAGAAGAAAGTAATTGTTCAATATTTCAGAATAATGAGCTTCACAGAGTATATGTTGCTTTTATACTAAAAAGATCAAACGACACCTATACTAAACTAATAGACGACAACTACACCAAACACTATTAAACACCAGTAGTCTTTCCTATCTAATATAGTGACACCTTTTCTTAGGTTCAGGATTGGCAAAGGCTTAAACATAAAAACTCAAGACTTGGTAAATAAAAAGGAAAGTGCATCCTCCAATGACTTGAAGGGATGGGATTCTGTATAAAACATGGTGCAGTTGATAAAGAGAAGTTTAATTTAGTCTGAGTTTAGGAGTCCTTTTCTGAGAACAATTTTCGTTAAAATTTGATAAAGAGAAGTTTACAGGTCTTAAATCAAAATTTGAATGGGTAAATAAATTATTCCACGGTCTCATTCTTTTTTATTCGAAGGATCCAATGTCTTATTCAAGATGTATACCTATCCATATACCAACACGTACCCTAAATAATATATATATATATATATATATATATATATATATATATATATATATATATATATATATATATATATATATTTGAAATATGCACGAGCTGAAATTATAAATGTAAATCTTTTAGATTTTATTTGAATATTCTGAGGGGGAGATTTAGATTGAATTGGTATATATTATTTGAACGAACTATGTAAAATTTGAATGAAGAATAATTTTTGTTACTATAACAATAAAGTATGTAAAATACGGGTGGTAAATGGTAATAAGCTTTGTTTCAATCAGGCCCGGATTCGGTCCGAAATGGACCAAAAAGTACCATTCGGCCCAAAGGGAAAGGTGGACCATGTGACAAAGTTGTGAGTAATGGTCAATTACATGACAATATTTTAACCAATAGGCACGCGCGTAAGCTTTTAAGGCTCCTTGGCGCTTCAGCTTGTTGGGCTACTTGGCGCGTCAGTTTCTGTCATTGATTTATCCCTGTTGCTTTTATTTTTAGGATAAAAATATTTTAGTACCTGTGTTATGTAAAATTAATATTTTGTACTTTGTGTTATAAAAATACATACTTTAGTACTTTGTGTTATGTAAAATGGACATTTAACACTCTTTTCTCTTATTAACTTTGACTTTTGCTGACGTGGCAATGATAACATGGATTCGACTTATTGATGTGGCACAAATAGATGATGCGTTGTTAAGTAGTATTCCGAAAAATTACAAAAATACCCTCATGTTATAAATTTTTTAAAAAATAAACATTACAATTTAAAAAAAAATTAGAACTAAAATTGCAAAAAGAATTAACACCCCCTCCCCTTCTCTCCTCCGCCACTTCCCCTCGAGGACAGATTGAGTGGGGACTAATAAAAAGTTGTCCATAGGTGGGGATTAGATTTAGAGCCCTTAGATTCGATTTAAAAAAAAAAATTTACATCCAATGGTCAATAACCAATCAGGGACATTTTTGACTTTTTAAACAAAAAACTAGGTTAAACCAACCATCTCTCTTCCTCTCCCACCCTCTCTTTCACTAATTAAAAAATCTCTCCCTCTCTCTCTCCTCTCTCTCTCTCCCCCCCCCCCCCCCCAACCAAAGAAACCACCCACCTCCGGAGAAATCCAGGAAATGGATCCCATGGTGTTGGTGACGGATCTGCTGGCCGAGTCCCGTCCGCTGCTGCCCGACGTCACCCCGCCGTCGAGGAGAGAGAGAGCTCGGCGGAAGAAGGAGCCGTCAAGGAGAGAGAGAGAGCTCAGGGAGAGAGCCCACGAACCCGCGCCGTGCCTAGAGGAGACGTGCTCGCCGTCGCTCTCCGTCGCCTGAAGTACCGCCGTCGCTTGCTGTCTGTGAAGAAGAAGAAGAAACGACGGAAGGAGAATACAGTAGTGATATTGGTTTTCTACGGTAGTGATAATAGTTTTCTACAGTAGTGATATTGGTTTTCTACAGTAGTGATATTGGTTTTCGCGACCTCTTTTGTTTGGTTTGAGTCTGTAATGATATTGGTTTTAGTTTGTATGATATTGGTTTCAATCACTGATGATATTAGTTTGAGTATGCATTAATATTGGTTTTCAGATGTAATGATATTGGTTTGAGTACGTACTGATATTGGTTTTTGTCTATACTGATATTGGTTTTACTCTGTACTGATATTGGTTTCAATCGCTAATAATATTGGCTTGAGTATGTATTGATATTGGTTTGAGTACATCTTGTTATTGATTTGATTACCTATTGATATTGGTTTTAGTACGTATTGACATTGGTTTTAGTTTGTACTGATATTGGTTTTCAGATGTAATAATATTGGTTTGAGTATGTACTGATATTGGTTTGAGTACGTACTGATATTGGTTTGAGCACGTACTGATATTGGTTTGAGCACGTACTGATATTGGTTTGAGCACCTACTGATATTGGTTTGAGTACGTACTGATATTGGTTTTCTATTGTATTTTCGTTCTTTGGTTTTTTGAGTTTATTAAAAAAATAATAATCTGGTAGGTGGTAGAATTTTTGAATTTGACAATAATTTAATGAGAGAGAGAAAGAATCCCTTCCTCTTTTAACGTGAGATTGGTTTATTTATTTTTTTTACCTTTTTAGTCTTTCCATAAAAAGTGTGCCAGCTAATTTTCCATCTCCCCTTTTGTTTTTATTAGCTTTCCAATTTTACCCTTAATTATTTTGTTAATACCTAAATTACCACAATCTTCCTTTTAGTCCCCAAATTTGGAGATTAACCTTGTCCCCATAGAATCTGCCCCCTCCCCTCTCCCTCTACCCTTCACCTCCCTCTCCTCCACCACCAAAAATCTGTTCAAAAAGAAAACGCAAGAAAGAAATTAAACAATAAGGAACACTTGTATCTCAGTTCAACCACCCACAAAATAATCCAGTAACTAAAAACACTGACCGCCGATAAGTGAGCTTTCCAGGAAAATAATTTTTTTTTTCATAAATCAAGGAACTTCAAAAGGAAATATGTGAATCAGGAAAAATCGAACCTAGAGGAGGTATCGATTATGGTGATTGGAAGTCGATCGGGGAAGTAATCGATCGAAAACCTAGTAGGAGGGAGGACCGGCGCTTGGCGAGGAAAGTTTCGGCGGCGGTGGGGAAACACATTAAAATTTTTGAGGGTATTTTTGTAATTTTCTGTAATATTACTTGACACATCATATATTTGTGCCACTCAGCAATTCAAATCCATGTTATCATTGCCAAATCAGCAAAAATAAAAACTCGTATGAAAAAATGATCCTAAATATATATTTTACATAACACAAGGTACTAAAGTGGATATTTTTATAACACAATGTACAAAGTGTCAATTTTACATAACACAAGATACTAAAGTGTCTTTATCATTTTTTTTAATTTGGGCAAATTATTGTGGTGTCCCTCTTATTTGACTAAATCGACAATCTAGTTCCTTGTGTTTTAAAAATTATTCTTCCATCTCCCGTGTTTGCTATTATTATACTCTTAAGTCCTTGATTGACATCAGTTATTTTTTTTCATTATTGTTATTAAAATGACAAAAATACTCTTGTCCAGCCAAGTCAAGTCTCCGATCACTTTTTTCGGCGAGTACCAATTTTCGGTATAGATTCCGACGAACTCCGGTCACTTTCAACCCTGCGCCGGAGAAAGAATCAAAATCGATTCAATTTGTACTTCCGGCTAATCGTTCTCTATTTCACGATGGGAATTTAGGACGGAAGACGTTACAAGAAGGATCAAGTCAATCTGAGACACATTCTTGTTACTATTCACATCAAAATCGAGGGAGAAAAAAAAAACTCCCAAAAATATGAATTTAGGGAGAAAGGAAATAGATTGATGTTTCCTCGTTGAAACCCGGTTTAGCCATGGATTCAATTTTTTTGCTTATTGAAAAACCGTAAACCCTTTCTTCCAGATTTTTTTTTGAAGGGTCTCTTTGTACTCTATTTCATCTCAGTTCCGGATGGTATCTAGCATCACCACCGACATCAAGGGGGCAGCCAACGCGATGGGAGGCAAAGACGTGTTACCATCCAGTTCCGGCGACCTCGAGGAAGCTCTCCCACACCCTGTTGCCTTGTTCAGATGAAGTAATTTGCTTAGGAATTTAGGGATTCGTCTTCGGGATTTCGTCGGGAAGAAGACGAAGATTGAGGGACAAAGATTTCAGTTTACTTTCGATTTTTGTTCTTCTGGATTTTTGGGTTTCAGATCGAGGAATTTGGGGATTTGTCGTCGGAATTTCTGGGTTTCTAGTTCTGCAGCTGATGGGGACTATGGATTTGGATTAGTGGGACTACATAAAAATCATTCCCATGATATGGACTAAATATGGGTCTTTAGATTTGATCAAATTCTTTTTTTACAGATCTGATGGCCAGAATTTGTTGAGAGTATTTTCGAGTTTTCATCCAAACATACTCATTAGGGTTCCACCACCTCCTTCCCCGTCGCTCCCCCCCCCCTTCTGGAAGCCAAGCTCATCCCTTGAATCGTTGATTATTTGGATTTTTTCTTGAAGTCTAATTCCCTCTTTTATTTAGTCCTTTTTTTGGGGTTTTTTTCACCACTTTTTCGTTGATTATTTGGTCCGAAAGAAATGACCCATATGCTGTTTCGACTTTGATTATTGCTGGATTGATCGATTTCATGTGGTTCTGATGATTTTGTATTTAAAGATTGAAACTTTATGTTGGTGTTTGGTTGTTTGTTTGAACTTAGTGCTTAAAATTCTAGCAAAAATTCATAGATGAATGATACCAATATTAAAGTAGAATGATACCAATATCCTAGAACGATGATACCAATATTCAAGAAGAATAAAACCAATACATTCAAATGATATACATTTTCACTTATAAATGAGATACCAATATTGGAGAAGATGAAAACTAATATCACAGTGGAATGAAACCAATATCATAGTAGAATGAAACCAATGTCATAGTAGAATGAAACCAATAACATAGAAGATGGAAACCAATATCATAGTAGAATGAAACCAATATCATAGCAGAATGAAACCAATAGCATAGAATATGGAAACCAATATCTGAGAAAATGTAAACCAATATTCCCATACTCGTATTTCCATAAATTGTATTATTTTGTTGATATTTTTTTAATTATTGTATTTTCAATATTGCCCTTATCCCTTTCAGTGGGGATTACCCATGTCCCCACTGAATTTGAACCCGGGGACTGTGGTGAAGTCAAGGGACGGCTCGGAGATGATTGAGACGATGGCTTTTTTTTGTTTTGTAAGGGTACAAAAATAATTTTTGAAATAAAATCAAACACGAATGATGGGAGAATAATTTTTGAAATACGGAGAGTAAAATCGTCGATTTAATCAAACAAGGGGAAGACTACAATAATTTGCCCTTTTTATTTTTTTTCGTGGAAACTTAGTTTTAATTACTTACAAATTTCGGTTTATAAGAAAAAAAATCAAGATGAAGCGCAATATTTAAGACAAACACGTGTGCATGAAGTAATATTAATATACCATGTGAAATGATATTAATATACTATTAAAGCGATATTGCTATACTATCTGAAATAATATTTGTATACATTTTAAAGCGATATTGATATTTGTCCATTACTCGCTTAAGTGTAAGTTTAGGTTCAGACCTAGAGCGGCTAACGATGTTGTCAATTGGACCGCGACAATGATTAGGATGTATGTATGTGCATCCAATTGGATCGAGAACCCACCAATGAAGCTATGCTCCCTTTTGTACAAGGATTATCCAAGTTAATTATATAAAGGTGGTACCTATTTTAGTCGATGATCTTAAAGTTAATTAAATTTATATGAATTCAAATCACATCACATGACAGCCATAAAATTATTAGTTAGGTCTATCCGATTTTAACTTAACTAGTTGGTCGCTATGTCCGAGTTAAACAATTGCATTTTTCCAACCAATTTTTTATACCAAAAAAAAAAGTCAATTACTTGCAAATACTTTCGAGAAAAAGTGTTAAAAGTAACATCTTATCATGGAGACATCAACACTGTCTAATCCGTTAATCAAAACCAATTTGACATAATCAATCAGTAAATCCAAACATTCTTGTCAACGTCATACGAAAATCGGTTTACTAAACCATTTGCTTACGAAAAAATGTGGCGTGAAATTAATTCAAGAAAAAAAAAACGAAACTGATGTTGCAAAAGCCAAAATTGCCGAATCAATAAACGATATACAAATGAAATCGAAACAGAAAAAGAATGATACAAAATTGCAGAAAGGAAAAAGTATTACAGACCCCAAAATCGGAAGCAAATATAAGACGAAAAGAGCAGCTTCTAAAGAAATGAATTAATGGTCCTTATCAGGTATAATTAACTTGCCGGCTTAAACACGTCAATTAGTCAGTTTTCTTGCTACAAGTTTTCTCAAAAATCCAAATTACTGGACAACAATCCATGCATGCACGTCCCTAGCTATAAATACCAATGACCCTGCGAGGGATTTATGCACCAAACAAACACTAACAATATCCATCATATTATATATCGTTGTACTAACAACTGCTAGATATGGCGGCTTTGAATCTGCAAAACAAGTTGATCGTCGCGGCGGTGCTGGTTATATGCTTGTGGGCATCTCAGGCCTGGTCCAGGCCACTTGAGGCTGATGCTATAGCTAAGAGTCAAGACCTGTGGATGGCTCAATACGGGCGTGTCGATAAGGACAATGCGGAGAAGGGGATGAGGCGCAAAATTTACGAGGACAATGTGGCTTTCATCGAGTCCTTTAACCAGGCTGGGAAGAAGTCTTATAAGTTAAGCGTCAATCAATTTGCTGACCTGACGGCTGAGGAGTTCCATGCCTCTCGAATGGATACAAAGCGTCGTGGAGCAAAAAACCATCATCATCAGGAACAACGCCCTTCAAGTATGAAAATGTGAGTGGTGTTCCAGTTTCTATGAATTGGAGGACGGAAGGCGCAGTTACCCCCATCAAGGATCAGGGTCAATGTGGTAAGCTACATATGTCATCTATATATTATAAACTTTAGTTTGTCCATCAATGTCTCCAAATTATTAAAATGTTCGATTACGCAGGATGTTGTTGGGCATTCTCTGCTGTGGCTGCAACGGAGGGGATCACAAAGCTATCAACAGGGAAATTGATCTCTCTTTCGGAGCAGGAGCTGGTGGATTGCGACACAAGCGTTGATCAAGGGTGCAATGGCGGCCTCATGGATGATGCGTGCCTGCCAACAGCGAGGCCTCGCTTCTCAAGGCAGTGGCCATCCAGCCGATATCAGTGGCCATTGACGCGAGTGGCAACGACTTCCAGTTCTACTCGAGCGGGGTTTTCGATGGTGATTGTGGGACTGAGTTAGACCACGGTGTAACCGCGGTCGGGTACGGTACAGCTGAGGATGGGACGAAGTACTGGATCGTTAAGAACTCGTGGGAAACCAGCTGGGGCGAGGATGGATACATCAGGATGCAAAGGGGTGTTGCTGCCGAGGAAGGTCTCTGCGGAATTGCCATGGAAGCTTCTTATCCAACTGCATGATGAGTTGGGAAGTATCAAAGACCACGGAATTACCTTTTAGTTCTGTAATTAATTCTGTATCTAAGCTGCCATATGCTTATGTATCATCCCTGTTAATATAATGGTAAATTTCTAGTCCAATCAGCTCAACTAAACAGGGTTTCAGAAACTCGAAAACCCGAAACATACGCGCGTATAACTTGTGTGGAAAAGTTATTGCATGACACATAGCCCACGCTTTAGAAATTTCAGATATGGAGTACACAGAAAATTATATTTCACCATTTTGAATATGAGCCAACATATAGAGATGACTGGTTAGTTTGTAATCTAAGAATGTGAACAATGGATCAAAATCTCAAGTCCTCCCCATGTCTTATTTCGCATAAATAAAGGGGCAACCAAAACATTTCTATGATAGATAATAATCATATGAACTCCCAGTCGGAGTAGTCCTCGAATTGGATGGTAGCAGTAGGTGAATCAGGTTCCGAGCTGCCCGGTTTGAGTGACTGTGTTCTGATGACAAGAACAGACCCAACTTTTTTCTGAAGAGAAAGTTAGATGAGATGTTTAATATTGACAGGAAGATTAGTGTCTAGATGTGAAGAAGGAAGGTATACAGACCTTAAGAGACCTTGGTCTCGCTTCTGTAGAAAGTTTGGCAAGTTCGAAGCCATTGACCAGGATGCAGCTACCATCAAGCTCCTCTGTACAATCCAGTCCGACAAGGGCTGCCGAATCGACAGTCATATCTACTGCATAAACGGCAGCAAGCAGATAAATTCGACAAAAAAACGATCAGATAAAAGGCTAAAGCTTAATTGAGCAAAGCAAACGGCTAAGGTAATCCCGGCCCTTTCAGCTTTCAGTTCAGAATAAATAGCGATTTTCCGCAATAACAATGACCGTTGGATATAAAGAAAGAAAAAATTACTTGTCAATCGAGTCGAGGCACTGTGACTAGGCGGTTTGATACGCAAGAACCTGTGTTCGGAACACTCATCCAAGACAGCAGAACTTGAAGCTGGATTAAGTTGCTTTTCCTCAGAATACTTCTTGGTCATCTCAAATTTATCATGCATCAAGCTAGCCATGTGTACTTCTTGTTCGTTTGATTTTGCTTCCATAGAAACTCTTTCTTCACAAGTTTGGATTTCAAGAGGATCTCTGTATGAACTTTTAACTGATATTTGGTCAACTCCATCACTGGTTTGAATTTCTGAGGGGTCAGAAACGAGATCGTCGACTAGAAAGGACTCAGGAAGCACCTCTGTCGCAAACTCTGTGCAAAATTGCTTCACATTTTCTCCAACAGTCTTCACTTGGTCTTCCATATACCTAAACCCTTCCTATACAGTTTTGTTAAAGAAATTAGGAAATGCGAAAATTAAGAATCTCACACAGGCTGACCTGAGTCAACATGAGCATGAAAACACATCAAGCAGAGAGTCTAGTCAAACAATTATGGCCGGATTGGTATAATATATAAATAATACAACCAGAAGGCCAAATTCAATATATAATACCTGCCAATCTTCTTCAAACTTTCGGTAGACATCTGCAAACCAAGCCATGCCGCTTAACAAATGCAGCTGGATCAAGTAGGGAAACAAAACCATGAAGAGCCATTAATCAAACAAATTCTCAACCAAACCCGAAACCCGAAACCCGAATCAGCATCATCATAGTAAAAGAAATACTCCCAATCCATGGAGATGTTACATACACCAAAAAAACTCAAACTCAACTAATCAGTGATGATCACGGTGCTATAATTATAAGAAAAAAGAAAAAGAAAAACCCAATTACCAAATTCAGCAGAATTCGCTGATTCTGGGAGAGCAGATACAAAGAATCTGCAAAAGACCAGAGCTTTGGACTGTACGATACATAAAAGGCCGAAGCTTTTTTACCGTAAATATGTGCAAAATAATAGGAGACGACGAGGGATAGATTAGAAGGTGGAGAATTCTTTTCATGGTAGACTTTTACTGGATAATAATTACAAAGTTGTAAGATGGTACAAGATTTTTATATCATTAGTCGATTAATTATAATTTAATTAGGTGAAATTTTTAAGATTGTCAAAATTTTTGTAACCAATAATTAATAGTATTGTATTTTTCCAAAATAATTCTTATTCAACACATGTTAATTAAGTTAGAATAATTCTTTATTAGTTTTTTTTTTCATTTGAGAGAAGAGTTTTAATCAGGTTGTAATACTCGATTATTTTGGATTGAATATCCTCCTTTAATAGTAAGAAGCTGCTTTGTATGGGGATCTCATCGCACCAAATTTAACATCTAGCTATGATTTTTTTGTTAAGGGAAATTCAATTGTTTGGTGAAAAGAATTTGCATTTAAAGAAAATATGATTTCTTGTTTGATATAATGATATTATTATTGGATTCAATATTCATAAGATTTACACAGATTGGACTTCAAAATATATGTTCCATTTTGACCTTTTTTTTAAATCCAGACTATATCTTAAAGTCCGCAGAGTTCAAACTATGATTGAATGGCAATTTAGTCCACAGAGTTCATCTTGGTAAATGGATAGATCTAGACCCTGAATTAGATCTTACAAACGGTAAAATTATCTTTTATCAAATTTTAACAAGAGTCATTCTCATAAACGAACTCAGGAACTCGGGATCTTTAACTAAATTAAATCAATCATTATCAATTAACGGGCAGGCGTGTAATTAATTAATAAAAATTACAGTCGTGTAACTTATGGCGCCCCTTCGTTTACTTCCCCCTGCAGCATATTAAATTTTTTCTCTCATGAAATATGCTTAATTACCTATTAAAAAATATATACGTAATTACCTATTCAAAAATATATACTTAATTATACATATATGCTATAATTAACTAGACATACTATTCTCACATATACAGACTTATCATTACTACTAGAAGAGGTATACCATTATCTCATGTTGTCAAATGTATGTTTAGATCGTTATGACAATGTAGTTATAATGAGGCATACCATTATCACATACACGGACATACAATTATTACTTGAACAAATATACCATTATCGCATATTGCCAAATATATATTTGGTTCGGCTTGACAATGTAGTTAAAACCAGACATATCATTATCGCTCACACAACTCATTATCACGCGCACAGACATACCATTATTGTGTTTTTATTGAGTTCTACTTCCCAATTTATAACGCTTGTATGTCCAATAATGAATTCGAGTGTCACCTTACAAGTTGAGTGAATTTGTATCTCCACATTTCTCAAGTTGTGCTTAACCAGCTCCACAGCTAGCTGGATAGTCCGTGTTAGCAAACTCCGACCATCGCCAATAGGCATTTGGCCTAATGACATAAGCGTAACATGACTTGAGAGAAGTCCAGGGTTTAATTCCTAGTAGGAGTAACTAGGTGTAATATTTATCTTTTTAATAAATAAAAAAAGCAAACTCCGACCACCAATGACGTGGCCTAAATCATTTCTAGCCCCTGCCGCTAAACCCGTACTTTGATCTTTAGTGTATCAGGCCGTGTCACAGTTGACTAACACCTCTTGTACTCGGAGTTCTGAGGTTGCAGGTGACTTACCTGTATGCCATACCGAGGAGCATCTGGTCTTGTTTTTTATCCATTCATCCCAGCTTCGTATGGCCTTTTGCGTTGTGTTCATTGGTATTGGGATTGCACCTTTAAACAAGGCTTCGCTTCTGTATATTCCATAACTGAAATTTCTAATGCGTGGGCTTTGTGTCATGCAATAACTTTCCCACGTTATACTATTTAGTTGAGCTGATTGGACTCGAAATTTTGCTTGAATTAAAAACTTGAAGTCTCTTGGTTGAGCACATCTATAATATATACAGTTGTACACATTCTTTACTTGCAATTTATATTCTCGATTTGTATATTAAGAACTCTGAAACGCCTCCGTAACAATTTTAACCAAGTTATTGTGGTAATAAGATGAGCGGTGTACAGAAGGGAAGAGATACAGGACAACGAAAAAGTTCGAACTTAGGTGAATTTTCACAACCATTATATAAACATGGATGATGATGATACATAGGGATATGGCAGCTTAGATACAGAATTAATTACAGAACTGAAAGGTGGTAGCATATAAACCAACAACTGATTAACATGGAAGAACATCATATGATTCCATCGGTATTTGATTCTTCCCAACTCATTATGCAGTTGGATAAGAAGCTTCCATGGCAATTCCGCAAAGACCTTCCTTGGCAGCAACACCCCTTTGCATCCTTATGTATCCATCCTCGCCCCAGCTAGTTCCCCACGAGTTTTTGACAATCCAATACTTGGTCCCGTCTGCTGTTCCGTAACCGACAGCGGTTACACCATGGTCTAATTCGGTCCCACAATCACCATCGAAAACCCCGCTAGAGTAGAACTGGAAGTTGTTGCCACTCGCGTCGATGGCCACTGATATCGGCTGGCTGGCCACCGCCTTGAGAAGCGAGGCCTCGCTGTTTGCAGGCACATCCTGGTAGCCGGTTATCTTGGCGGCGTGATCCGATGACTTCTTAGTGTTGCAAGTGCCATCAGCTGCGGTGTAAGGGTAGTCGACTTCAGTGGTGAGGCCCTCGTTGCTGATAATGAACTCGAAGGCATCGTCCATGAGGCCGCCATTGCACCCTTGATCAACACTTGTGTCGCAATCCACCAGCTCCTGCTCCGAAAGAGAGATCAATTTCCCCGTTGATAGCTTTGTGATCCCCTCCGTTGCAGCCACAGCGGAGAATGCCCAGCAGCATCCTGCGTAATTGAACATTTTAATAATTCGGAGACGTTATGGGCGAACTAAAGTTTATAATATATAGATGACATATGTAGCTTACCACATTGGCCCTGGTCCTTGATGGGGGTAACAGCGCCTTCCGTCCTCCAATCCATTGAAACTGGAACGCCACTCACATTCTCGTACTTGAAGGGTGTTGCTGGCTTCTTGCTCCACGACGCCTTGTATCCATTTCGAGAGGCACGGAATTCCTCACCGGTCAGGTCAGCAAATTGATTGACGCCTAACTTATAGGACTTCTTCCTGGCCTGGTTAAAGGACTCGATGAAAGCCACATTGTCCTCGTAAATTTTGCGCCTCATCTCCTTCTCCGCATTGTCCTTATAGACACGCCCGTATTGAGCCATCCACATTTCGTGACTCTTAGCTATAGTATCAGCCTCAAGTGGCCTGGACCAGGCCTGAGATGCCCACAAGCATACAACCAGCACCGCCGCGACGATCAGCTTGGTTTGCAGATTCAAAGCCGCCATGTTTAGCAGTTGTGCGTTTATGATATATGATGGATATTGTTAATGTTTGTTTGGTGCAAAAATACCTTGCAGGGTTGTTGGTATTTATAGCTAGGGACATGCATACGTGGATTATTGGTACTGGCCCATAATTTGGACTATTGTAGTGTGAAAACAGTTTAGTTGACGTGATTAAGCCGGCAAGTCAACTTTATCTGATAAGGACCATTAATTCAATTTGCGTGGATGCTGCTCTTTTGGTCTTATATTTGCTCTTTTGATTCTGCAATTTTGGCTAATGCAGCACCAGTTTTGTTGTGTCTGAAATTAGTAATCATGAGTGTTCTTTTTTTTTTGGGTGGAAATGAGTGTTCATACTTAGCATAATCTATTTTAATTATGCTCTTTTAATTATGGATTCCCGTTTCCAATTGCTGGAAATCCTGTTGGTGTACTACAAGAAATTGCAATGAGCACTTAGATTTTGTACAAGAAATTCCCGTTTCCAATTCCCGTCTCAATAATGGTAATCTGTTTTGTGGTAAATTTGGATTGAGAATTACAAATAAACACTTAGATTTTTTTTTTGTAAATGTAGAATATTATTGTTGTTATGTACATATATAACAAGGGTGAAATTCTTACATACTAAGTAAGTGGTTGTATTCACAATATAAAATCCAATCACGATAAAATCCTGTGAAAAAAATTGCAACAGAAAAAAAAACAACCGAGATTACTGTCAACGATAATTACACACCTTCACCAGCTTCCTCATAAGTTTCCGCTACGCATCTAAACCCTAAGATCAAGAAAAATACAAATATGAGCTAACCTCCTAGATTTTTTATGCAATTGATTTTTGCATCAAAAATCTAGGAGGACCATTTCTTTATCTAATGTCTAAAGAGCCCGTAAACCAGATAGAGAGTTCACTTGCTGGGCCCATTCTATGCTTATGATTTTTGCAAGCTCCAAAAGGCAAAAAACCCATTGATTTTTGGGTAAATTGGACTGAGTTCTGAGATTTGCGTAAATTACTATTTTAGTTCTTCCTATTTCGAAATAAAAATTTGGCCTCCTAGTTTGCTTTTATTCAATATTTTTAAAACCGACACGGAAGTCGACCCGAAATTCTTAAAATTTTTGGTTCGCCTTGTCTGACTGGTCGGGTCGCCGGTCGGACCGAGACTTCTATTTTATATTAATATAATTAAATAATATTTAATATAAAAATGATAAAATATCAAATAAGTTCAAATATTTAGCAACTTTGTTATACAATTTATCCAAACAAAGTCTTCAAACATGAATTGAACAATTCTAGAAGAACAAGAAGATGATTATACAAGTTTTCAAGTTCGACATATTAGTCCAATTCGTTTGATTTAGTTAAAATATTATCAAGAATTATTAAAAAATAAGTTTTTTGTGATTAAAAAGTGATGCACACGCTCCGAATGTGGAAGTTGAGGTTTTGTTTCTAAATTAAATCAGATAAAATGGAAAAAAATAAATACTAATTTTTCTGATTTGGGAAAATCGGGTCACCCGGAAGAACCTGACTGGGTGGTCTGACCAGATTTTAGCCAATCGAACCACATTATGGGTATTAGAAAAAATTGACTCGGATTTAGCTCTGGGCAGCAGTTCGGTAGTCAGACCGTAGTTTTTTAAAACATTACTTTTATTGAATTCTAAGGTCTATCGCTGATGTCATCCGGTTAACATAATTTTAAAATAACAATTATACCTTTCTAATAAAAAAATTTCTTCAACTTTGAATCATCTTCAACCTTTGAACAACTTCTTTAAGCATCATCTACGACTTTTATACCCAGATTCAAGCTCCGACGATTAATTAGAAAAACCCAATCCCACATCCTCCATCGATTCAAACTCCATCCTAACCAAATAATCAATTCCAAGCAAGTAATTAACTTCGTCCACCTCCTCCCCCTTTCCCCCTTTTTAGTGAGCCACCTCTGCCGCCTTTCCCTCTTTGTACCCAAGCAAGTAATTAAACCTAATCCTACAGGTTTGGCCCGAGCCCCAGCTCGCTCTCCCCGTGGCTCACCAAAAACACCTCTGGTGTACCGCCGCTATACGAGGGACGGTCGAAGTCGAAGGCGTCGGGGAGGAGAGGGGAGACCGATTGTCTGTCCGCGTGGGTGGCATCCTCGTCATCGTTCCCCTCCTCCATCTCGACTTTTCCCCGCCCCTCTCCTTCGCCTGCCGCCGACCCAAAAGAGGACAGTTGAAAAGATTACAACTTTGCACTTAAAATCACACACTTTAACTAATTGGGTTGGGTCATAGAGAGGGAGAGATTACAGAGAGTAGAGTGAGACATTCTTCTGTTGGAGAAATTACTTACATCCCCGTGGACCCAAGCAATGTAAGCGGAAATACATACGAGCAAACCACGATAACCACGAGAAGCACAACGCACAAAGCACAAAGAAAGTACAAGGAGGGACACAAGAAAATTTGTTCACCCGGTTCGATCCTCAATTATCTACCTCCAGGGGTGTCCAAGCCAAGAGAGATTCTACTACTTACATCTCGAGCTTCACTTGCTCTTACAATAATGGATGCCTACGTAGGGCTCACTCTCCTCCTCTTCTCGCCGTGGCTACCCACACTCTTGGGAGCTCACTCTCTTAGATTCACCCTAGGTTGGGCTCTACCCACTCTTCGGGCCAACTCTCCTTCACTCGGAGAGCACCACCTCGTTCACTCGGATGGCACCACTTCGTTCACTCGGATGACTAACCCTTCTCTTGGCAAGGCCCTTGAACTTGGGCTCTACTAATACTTTGGATAACTCTTCTTTGCTCGGAGAGCACTACCTCCTTCACTCAGACTGGCTAACCCTTCTTCTTGGATTTGCTCTTCACTTGGAGATAACCCTTCTTCTTGGGTCTTCTTCTCCATCTCCTTCACTTGGAGACAATCCTTAACTTGGATTGGGCAACTAGGGGGACATGGGCCACTCTCCTTCACTCAGAGAGCTTTCTCCTCTTCTCCTCCTCTCTCTTTACCATGGACAACCCTCCTCTCATTGGAGGGTTAGACAACCCTTCCTTTTGGGGTTCACCCCTTCTTCTCCTCCTCCTTTACTTGAAGATAACCCATCACTTGGGTTGGGCAACTTGGGAGCACATGGCCACTCTCCTCCTCTTGGAGAGCACCTCCTATTTACCTCCTCTCTCTTTGCATTTTGGATAAGTGGGTAACACTTTGCCCACCCTTCTTGGAGGCCATGTAGGGGTATTTATAGTGGCAACAACTCTATAAGGGTTATTGGGTCGGGAGGAGAATTTTGGTCTAAGTTCAGCAACATTTCCAGGCACCCCTAGCGGTCGCTATCCAACTAGCGACCGCTACTTAGCTCACGGCCGCTAGGCCTAGCTTGCTCCTTCCACTTCGGTTGGCCTTCGTCTTCACTCACTCTGCCACTTGAACCTGATCATCCTCACGGCTGTTCACTTGCCACGCAACCCTCGAATGTCCTCAACGTCTCATTCATTAATTGGTTACGTGACATTGGGATTGATTAAAGTAGTTTTTAGTAATTATGAAACGATGGCTGGTCCCTTTCATACAAAAAAATTGGCAGGATGATGCTTATTATTTGAAGTAGTTTTTAGTAATTTATTTATTTAAAATTCTGTCTCTGAATTGGATTCTGAATAATCCACTGATATTTCTTGTGTGATGGAGTTTGGGGAAGGCCTTGAACCCAAAAGACTGTGTCGTCGAAATTAATCTTAGATCAGTCTAGATTACTAGATTAGGATCCTAGTCTCTGAGTACAACATGGCTTCGAGCTCCATACCATGGCATTCTTCTTTGAACAATTTATTTGTGCTCTCCATTGGTGGAAGTGATCGAGAAGATATTTTGATTGCGTTGTTTAATTATTTTATATTGACTTGTTTTAATAAATGCATAAATTGTGTGCACATTTTTTCGAGTACCTCCTTGCTATTGCAAACAATTAAGTAGGATCTAATTTTTTTTAAAATTAAATAATTTTTAAAGAATACGGATTCGCGGGTCACTCTGTTTCTGTCCGATATGTTATAACTTAAATTTTTCCCAAATTTTTATTTTTAAAGAGAATAAGAATAAGTATCTAGGTTAACCTTCAAAAAGAGGGTAAGTGTCTCCTTTTTTTGGACTTGATTAAAAAAAATTCGGCCCAGTAATAAATACTGTACTTATTAAAGAAAAGGTAATAAACATGGTATAAATTCAGAACTTTGTACAATTTTCCCTCTAAAGAAAAAGTTAGTGGTTCCTTGCTTCCATCTTCATCTTCCTTCTTCTTCTCTCTTCTCTTCTTGATTTTCTTTCAATATTTGGTCACGAGATGACCAATAGTCTATTGGAACGTCGTTTGTCTTCACATTACGTCTTTTGTGGCAAAAATAGTGGAAGGTTGAGCACATCTATAATATAAACAGCTATACAAATTTTCTCTTCCGTCGCACTTTTAACCAAGTTATTATTGGTAATAAGATGAGCGGTATAGAGAAGAGAAGATACACAATACAATGGAAAAGTTCGAACTTCGGTTAATGTTCACTACCCTTATATAAACACGGATGCAATACATAAGGATGTGGCAGATTAATTACAGATCTAATAAGTGGTAGCATGTAAACCATCAACATTTTTACATATATATATAATATTGACACATTTTTGACATATATATATAGTGCAACTAATTAATATGGAAGAATATCATATGATTCCGCAGTCTTTGATACTTCTAAACACATCAAGCAGTTGGATAAGAAGCTTCCATCGCAATTACGCAGAGACCTTCCTTGGCAGCAACACCCCTTTGCATCCTGATGTATCCATCCTCGCCCCAGCTGGTTCCCCACGAGTTCTTAACGATCCAATACTTGGTCCCATCCTCAGCTGTTCCGTAACCGACAGCGGTTACACCATGGTCTAATTCGGTCCCACAATCACCATCGAAAACCCCGCTAGAGTAGAACTGGAAGTTGTTGCCACTCGCGTCGATGGCCACTGATATCGGCTGGCTGGCCACCGCCTTGAGAAGCGAGGCCTCGCTGTTTGCAGGCACATCCTGGTAGCCGGTTATCTTGGCGGCGTGATCCGATGACTTCTTAGTGTTGCAAGTGCCATCAGCTGCGGTGTAAGGGTAGTCGACTTCAGTGGTGAGGCCCTCGTTGCTGATAATGAACTCGAAGGCATCGTCCATGAGGCCGCCATTGCACCCTTGATCAACACTTGTGTCGCAATCCACCAGCTCCTGCTCCGAAAGAGAGATCAATTTCCCCGTTGATAGCTTTGTGATCCCCTCCGTTGCAGCCACAGCGGAGAATGCCCAGCAGCATCCTGCGTAATTGAACATTTTAATAATTCGGAGACGTTATGGGCGAACTAAAGTTTATAATATATAGATGACATATGTAGCTTACCACATTGGCCCTGGTCCTTGATGGGGGTAACAGCGCCTTCCGTCCTCCAATCCATTGAAACTGGAACGCCACTCACATTCTCGTACTTGAAGGGTGTTGCTGGCTTCTTGCTCCACGACGCCTTGTATCCATTTCGAGAGGCACGGAATTCCTCACCGGTCAGGTCAGCAAATTGATTGACGCCTAACTTATAGGACTTCTTCCTGGCCTGGTTAAAGGACTCGATGAAAGCCACATTGTCCTCGTAAATTTTGCGCCTCATCTCCTTCTCCGCATTGTCCTTATAGACACGCCCGTATTGAGCCATCCACATTTCGTGACTCTTAGCTATAGTATCAGCCTCAAGTGGCCTGGACCAGGCCTGAGATGCCCACAAGCATACAACCAGCACCGCCGCGACGATCAGCTTGGTTTGCAGATTCAAAGCCGCCATGTTTAGCAGTTGTGCGTTTATGATATATGATGGATATTGTTAATGTTTGTTTGGTGCAAAAATACCTTGCAGGGTTGTTGGTATTTATAGCTAGGGACATGCATACGTGGATTATTGGTACTGGCCCATAATTTGGACTATTGTAGTGTGAAAACAGTTTAGTTGACGTGATTAAGCCGGCAAGTCAACTTTATCTGATAAGGACCATTAATTCAATTTGCGTGGATGCTGCTCTTTTGGTCTTATATTTGCTCTTTTGATTCTGCAATTTTGGCTAATGCAGCACCAGTTTTGTTGTGTCTGAAATTAGTAATCATGAGTGTTCTTTTTTTTTTGGGTGGAAATGAGTGTTCATACTTAGCATAATCTATTTTAATTATGCTCTTTTAATTATGGATTCCCGTTTCCAATTGCTGGAAATCCTGTTGGTGTACTACAAGAAATTGCAATGAGCACTTAGATTTTGTACAAGAAATTCCCGTTTCCAATTCCCGTCTCAATAATGGTAATCTGTTTTGTGGTAAATTTGGATTGAGAATTACAAATAAACACTTAGATTTTTTTTTGTAAATGCAGAATATTATTGTTGTTATGTACATATATAACAAGGGTGAAATTCTTACATACTAAGTAAGTGGTTGTATTCACAATATAAAATCCAATCACGATAAAATCTTGTGAAAAAAATTGCAACAGAAAAAAAAAAGACCGAGATTACTGTCAACGATAATTACACACCTTCACCAGCTTCCTCATAAGTTTCCGCTACGCATCTAAACCCTAAGATCAAGAAAAATACAAATATGAGCTAACCTCCTAGATTTTTGATGCAATTGATTTTTGCATCAAAAATCTAGGAGGACCATTTCTTTATCTAATGTCTAAAGAGCCCGTAAACCAGATAGAGAGTTCACTTGCTGGGCCCATTCTATGCTTATGATTTTTGCAAGCTCCAAAAGGCAAAAAACCCATTGATTTTTGGGTAAATTGGACTGAGTTCTGAGATTTGCGTAAATTACTATTTTAGTTCTTCCTATTTCGAAATAAAAAATTTGGCCTCCTAGTTTGCTTTTATTCAATATTTTTAAAACCGACCCGGAAGTCGACCCGAAATTCTTAAAATTTTTGGTTCGCCTTGTCTGACTGGTCGGGTCGCCGGTCGGACCGAGACTTCTATTTTATATTAATATAATTAAATAATATTTAATATAAAAATGATAAAATATCAAATAAGTTCAAATATTTAGCAACTTTGTTATACAATTTATCCAAACAAAGTCTTCAAACATGAATTGAACAATTCTAGAAGAACAAGAAGATGATTATACAAGTTTTCAAGTTCGACATATTAGTCCAATTCGTTTGATTTAGTTAAAATATTATCAAGAATTATTAAAAAATAAGTTTTTTGTGATTAAAAAGTGATGTACACGCTCCGAATGTGGAAGTTGAGGTTTTGTTTCTAAATTAAATCAGATAAAATGGAAAAAAATAAATACTAATTTTTCTGATTTGGGAAAATCGGGTTACCCGGAAGAACCTGACTGGGTGGTCTGACCAGATTTTAGCCAATCGAACCACATTATGGGTATTAGAAAAAATTGACTCGGATTTAGCTCTGGGCAGCAGTTCGGTAGTCAGACCGTAGTTTTTTAAAACATTACTTTTATTGAATTCTAAGGTCTATCGTTGATGTCATCCGGTTAACATAATTTTAAAATAACAATTATACCTTTCTAATAAAAAAATTTCTTCAACTTTGAATCATCTTCAACCTTTGAACAACTTCTTTAAGCATCATCTACGACTTTTATACCCAGATTCAAGCTCCGACGATTAATTAGAAAAACCCAATCCCACATCCTCCATCGATTCAAACTCCATCCTAACCAAATAATCAATTCCAAGCAAGTAATTAACTTCGTCCACCTCCTCCCCCTTTCCCCCTTTTTAGTGAGCCACCTCTGCCGCCTTTCCCTCTTTGTACCCAAGCAAGTAATTAAACCTAATCCTACAGGTTTGGCCCGAGCCCCAGCTCGCTCTCCCCGTGGCTCACCAAAAACACCTCTGGTGTACCGCCGCTATACGGGGGACGGTCGAAGTCGAAGGCGTCGGGGAGGAGAGGGGAGACCGATTGTCTGTCCGCGTGGGTGGCATCCTCGTCATCGTTCCCCTCCTCCATCTCGACTTTTCCCCGCCCCTCTCCTTCGCCTGCCGCCGACCCAAAAGAGGACAGTTGAAAAGATTACAACTTTGCACTTAAAATCACACACTTTAACTAATTGGGTTGGGTCATAGAGAGGGAGAGATTACAGAGAGTAGAGTGAGACATTCTTCTGTTGGAGAAATTACTTACATCCCCGTGGACCCAAGCAACGTAAGCGGAAATACATACGAGCAAACCACGATAACCACGAGAAGCACAACGCACAAAGCACAAAGAAAGTACAAGGAGGGACACAAAAAAATTTGATCACCCGGTTCGATCCTCAATTATCTACCTCCAGGGGTGTCCAAGCCAAGAGAGATTCTACTACTTACATCTCGAGCTTCACTTGCTCTTACAATAATGGATGCCTACGTAGGGCTCACTCTCCTCCTCTTCTCGCCGTGGCTACCCACACTCTTGGGAGCTCACTCTCTTGGATTCACCCTAGGTTGGGCTCTACCCACTCTTCGGGCCAACTCTCCTTCACTCGGAGAGCACCACCTCGTTCACTCGGATGGCACCACTTTGTTCACTCGGATGACTAACCCTTCCCTTGGCAAGGCCCTTGAACTTGGGCTCTACTAATACTTTGGATAACTCTTCTTTGCTCGGAGAGCACTACCTCCTTCACTCAGACTGGCTAACCCTTCTTCTTGGATTTGCTCTTCACTTGGAGATAACCCTTCTTCTTGGGTCTTCTTCTCCATCTCCTTCACTTGGAGACAATCCTTAACTTGGATTGGGCAACTAGGGGGACATGGGCCACTCTCCTTCACTCAGAGATCTTTCTCCTCTTCTCCTCCTCTCTCTTTACCATGGACAACCCTCCTCTCATTGGAGGGTTAGACAACCCTTCCTTTTGGGGTTCACCCCTTCTTCTCCTCCTCCTTTACTTGAAGACAACCCATCACTTGGGTTGGGCAACTTGGGAGCACATGGCCACTCTCCTCCTCTTGGAGAGCACCTCCTATTTACCTCCTCTCTCTTTGCATTTTGGATAAGTGGGTAACACTTTGCCCACCCTTCTTGGAGGCCATGTAGGGGTATTTATAGTGGCAATAACTCTATAAGGGTTATTGGGTCGGGAGGAGAATTTTGGTCTAAGTTCAGCAACATTTCCAGGCACCCCTAGCGGTCGCTATCCAACTAGCGACCGCTACTTAGCTCACGGCCGCTAGGCCTAGCTTGCTCCTTCCACTTCGGTTGGCCTTCGTCTTCACTCACTCTGCCACTTGAACCTGATCATCCTCACGGCTGTTCACTTGTCACGCAACCCTCGAATGTCCTCAACGTCTTCACTCGACTCTTGACTCGATTGATTTCCCGAGCATCCCCGGACTCCGAACTCAATCGATCAACTCTTGGACCATCCTCAAGACTCTTCACTTGAGCCACCCAAGCACTTTACTCATACTCAGTCTCCATACCCAACATCTTCCGGGTCACAGATGAGCCAGTTTGGCTTCAAGGCCAGAGCTACCACTTTAACTACTTGCTTTATAATTTTCCAATTGGGTGAAGAGATATTAGAGAAGGAGAGGACTTGTTCTGGGTTCGTTGCAGTCGTTGGGTTCTTTATTTGTTTCATTGATTTTGTTTTGATTAATTGATTGATACTCAAGGAAGAAGAAAATGGATGATGGGGATGGAAGAAGATGACTTTCCTTTTTTTTTGAAATGGTATAATTGTCATTTTATAATTATGTTGACCGGATGACATCAGCGAGGGGCCTTAGAGTATAATAAAAGCAAACTAGGAGGGACAAAATTTTGATTTCGAAACAGGAGGGGCTCAAATAGTAATTTAAGCAAACTCCAGGAGGCTGAAGATAATTTATCCTTTATTTTTTGACACCAAAGCTTACCAATTTTGGTGTCAAAATTAGAAATAAACCCAAAAGTCGGCCTAGTAGCCTTGTATTAGAGATAAAAGTAGAAGTACACGGTAGAGCTTAGAAGCTCGATTACAACAAAAGATACTCTCGCATAAATCACAATTAAAAGATAAAGCGTGTAAAGCTGAATTAACCTCCATACGAGAGGTAGTGCCTGCCAAGAAGCGGCGAATCAAGAAACTGATGAACACAATGTTAGCTAAAGTGTCCATAGCATTGCACGCACGGTGCAGCTAGGACGGAGTCGCCTTTTCCAGACAGATTTTTCCAAGGCATGACAAGTAGCGCGTCGATTAAAAGGATATACTCCAGTAATCACAAAATTATGGTTGATGGATTTGACGAAGGCGAATCCATGCACACATAAACAGACATAGCACTTAGACTAACACAGAGATAGAAAATAAATATAATTACAAATAAACTTAAACACTGGATAACAGAGGACAAGTAGGGAAGAGCGTTTTTGACCAAACGCCGCTCTCCGGGCCGAAGGGGTGACCTCGATAGTGGTCAGTCCCTCTAGCTAGTCTCAAAACCTTAGAGTAAGCTCCTGCCTGATAATCAGATCTTAATTCGTGTTGTTGTTGATATCCTTCTCTATGTTATTTTCTGAAATGGAATTCTTTTCTATATTTAAAGATTAATCTTTGGTTGATTTTCACTAGTAGAAGAATATAAACCACCAATACATATATGGATAAACAGACAACTATTTAATATGGAAGACAATATAATTCCATTTCCATGTGCTAGTTGATATCTACTTCCCCACTCATTAATCATCATGCAGTTGGATAGGAAGCTTTCATGGCAATTCCACAGAGACCTTCCTTGGCAGCAACATTCCTTTGCATCCTGATATATCCATCCTCTCCCCAAGTGGTTCCCCATGAGTTCTTAACCAACCAATACGCGGTACCGTCCTGATCGGTTCCATATCCGACCGTGGTTACACCATGGTCCAACTCAGTACCACAATCACCTTGGAAGACACCGCTCGAGTAGAATCGGAAATCATTGCCACTTGCATCGATGGCCACTGATACTGGCTGGCTGGCCACCGCCTTGAGAAGCGAGGCCTCGCTATTGGCAGGCACATCCTGGTAGCCAGTTATCTTGGCAGCGTAATCGGATGACTTCTCAGTGTTGCAAGTTCCATCAGCTGCTGTGTAAGGGTAGTTGGCTTCGGTGGCGAGGCCCTCGTTGTTGATGATGAACTCGAAGGCATTGTCCATGAGGCCGCCATTGCACCCTTTATCAATTGTGTCGCAATCCACCAGCTCTTGTTCCGAAAGAGAGATCAGATTCCCTGAAGATAGTTTTGTGATCCCCTCAGTTGCTGCCACCGCAGAAAATGCCCAGCAACATCCTATGTAATTGAACATTTTAACAATTCTGTGGTTTCGATGGCAAAAAAAAAAGTTCATGATTTACTGATGAAGTAAATTGTAGCTTACCACACTGGCCCTGGTCCTTGATGGGTGTTACAGCGCCCTGTGTCCTCCAATCCATTGAAACTGGAACAGCACTCACATTCTCATATTTGAAGAGTGTAGTTCCTGATGATTGCTTCTTGCTCCATGACGCCTTGTATCCATTTTGGGAGGCACGAAACTCTTCAACGGTCAGATCAGCAAATTTATTGACGCCTAACTTGTAAGATTTCTTCCCAGCCTTGTTAAAGGAATCAATGAAAGCCACATTGTCCTCGAAAATTTTGCGCCTCATTTCCTTCTCTGCGTTGTCCTTGTATACGCGCCCGTATTGAACCATCCACACCTCATGCCTCTTAGCTATATCATCAACCTCAAGTGGCCTGGACCAGGCTTGAGATGCCCACAAGCATACAACCAGCAAAGCCGCGACTATCCGCTTGGTTTGCAGATTCAAAGCCGCCATATCTAGCAGTTGTTAGTGCAATTATATATTCAGAGTCTTTATGATATATGATTGATATTGTCAATGTTTGTTTGGTGCATAAATCCCAGGCAGGGTTGATGGTATTTATAGCTGGGGATGTGATGCATGGATTGTTGGCCATTAATTTGGTGGGATATTTTTGCCATGAAACTTGTAATGAGAAAACGGACTAATTTAACGTGATTAAGCCGGCAAGCTAACTATACCTGAAAAGGACTAATAATTTATTTCCGTGTAAGCTGCTCTTATGGTCTTATTATATAGATTCCAATTTTGGGGTCTGTAGTACTGGTTTCGGCTGCGAGGCAGCCTTTCCATGTTCTGTCCTTTTCGTTCGATTTATTTGTATAATGTGTATTGATTCGACAATTTTTGCTAATTGTGAAATAACAAAGTTTGGTTGAGTTGACCGACTTTCATTCGAGATTGTTGGGATTCATTAATTGGTTACGTGACATTGGGATTGATTAAAGTAGTTTTTAGTAATTATGAAACGATGGCTGGTCCCTTTCATACAAAAAGAGGGTAAGTGTCTAAGTTAACCTTCAAAAAGAGGGTAAGTGTCTCCTTTTTTTGGACTTGATTAAAAAAAATTCGGCCCAGTAATAAATACTGTACTTATTAAAGAAAAGGTAATAAACATGGTATAAATTCAGAACTTTGTACAATTTTCCCTCTAAAGAAAAAGTTAGTGGTTCCTTGCTTCCATCGTCATCTTCCTTCTTCTTCTCTCTTCTCTTCTTGATTTTCTTTCAATATTTGGTCGCGAGATGACCTATAGTCTCTTGGAACGTCGTTTGTCTTCACATTACGTCTTTTGTGGCAAAAATAGTGGAAGGTTGAGCACATCTATAATATAAACAGCTATACAAATTTTCTCTTCCGTCGCACTTTTAACCAAGTTATTATTGGTAATAAGATGAGCGGTATAGAGAAGAGAAGATACACAATACAATGGAAAAGTTTGAACTTCGGTTAATGTTGAGAAATAAGATCGAAATGAGTAAAATACGAGACACAAGAATTACGTGAAAACTCCAAGATGGGGAGAAAACCACGGGCAAAGGAGAGTCGTCCACTATGTGAGTCCAATCGGTTACAAGGCCTCCGTGAGGGTTCTTTCTACCTCACAACTCTCAACTAGTACAAATAAGACCTAGGCATAGGCCTATATATATAGGAGACTAGTACTCTATTCTGATCAGGAAATAGAGCCCTACTCTAATTAGGAATTTGGAACAATCCCTAACAAATCTTCACCTTGGACCAAATTCTATGACTCCAACATCAACGTTTCTCCACCTTCACCACCAGCCCCTAAGGGCTATCAGCATCAAGCACGAACACCTACCAAGTCTAAGCAATGCTCAAACTTAGTACCAGAAAGTGGCTTCGTCAACATGCCTGCAGGATTGTCCTTTGTACCCACCTTGCTCACAACAATGTCACCTTGAGCAACATGCTCCCAAATGAAGTGGTACCTCACATTAATGTGCTTTATCCTCTCATGATACATAGCATCCCTCGTGAGATGGATAGCACTTTGACTATCACAGTACACTGTACCGACCTGCAACTTCTCACAGATTTCACTGAAGAAACTTTTCAACCAGATAGCCTCCTTCACACCTTCAGTTATAGCCATGTACTCCGCCTCAGTGGTAGACAATGCCACTGTGGCCTGTAGACAAGCTCTCCAACTGATAGCACATCCTCCAAGAGTGAAGACATATCCAGACAAGGACCTAGACTTATCAAGGTCTCCAGCATAATCTGAATCAACGAAACTAATAACTCCATGATTGGTGCTTCCAAACTGTAGACACACGCCCTTCGTACCCTTCAAGTACCTCATAATCTACTCCACTACTCTCCAATGACCTTCTCCAAGATTTTTCATAAATCTGCTAACGACACTCACAGCATAGGCCAAATCCGGGTGTGTGCAAACCATAGCATACATCAGAGAACCAACAGCATTGGAGTATGGAACACCAGACATGTAATCGACCTCAACAGCTGACTGTGGAGATAAAGCAGACGAAAGCTAAAAATGTGTACCAAGAGGAGTACTCACAGGATTACCAGTCACATCAAACCTGTCAAGTACCTTTTCAATGTAACTCTCCTGACTCAGAAATAATTTCCTTGCTCCTCTATCTCTGGAAATCTCCATACCAAGAATCTTCTTAGCAAGACCCAAATCTTTCATCTCAAACTCGCTACTCAACAGAGCTTTGAGCTTTCTCACCTCTCCTATGTCACTTGCAGCAATTAACATGTCATCCACATACAGGAGCAAATACACTTGGAAACCATCGCGTAGCCTTTTCAGGTAAATACAACTATCATAATTGCTCCTCTCATAACCATGAGAAATCATAAAGGAATCAAACTTTTTATACCACTGCCTCGGAGACTGCTTAAGGCCATACAGGGACTTCTTCACAAGCACACATGGTCTTCTTTGCCTTCAACATGAAAATCCTCAGGCTGTGCCATATAAATCTTCTCTTCAAGCTCTCCATTCAAGAAAGCTGTCTTCACATCAAGCTGTTCAAGCTCCAAATCCTGCATAGCAATAATACCAAGAAGAGAATGAATCGAGGTATGCTTCACAACTGGTGAAAATACCTCATTAAAGTCCACACCAGGAATCTGACTATATCCTCTAGCCACTAGCCTAGCCTTGTATCTAGGCTCTTCAACTCCAGGTATACCATCTTTCTTCTTGAATACCCACTTGCAGCTGACAACCTTCTTATCCTTAGGCAGCTTAGTAATCTCCCAAGTCTTGTTCTTGTGAAGAGATTCCATCTCTTCCTCCACAGCAACCAACCATCTAGCAGAGTCTTTTGACTTCACAGCATCTGAGTAACTAGATGGTTCTTCACAGCTATCAACTTCTTCTGCCACATTCAGGACAAAAGCAACAATATCAGCCTCACCCAACTTCTGTGGAGGCTTGATAATTCTTCTGGGCCTATCTCTAGCAATAGAATACGCTGGCTCCCTCTCAACTGTGCCAACATTCTCAGCTTCATCACACAACCCACCATGAGTAGGACCATGGCAATCAACATCACAGAAGGAACTCACTTCTGGATCAGCATCAAACTCCACCTGCACTTTTGACATTTGCAAGTCCATACTTGGAGCACTCGGAACACCAGGTGAAGAAATATCCTCCCTTTTACTCAGCATGTCTGTCTCTTTGAAAATAACATTCCTACTCAACAAGACCTTAGACAGCTCAGGACACCACAATTTGTATCCCTTCACTCCAGAAGCATAGCCAAGGAAGATACATTTCACAAATCTTGGCTCTAACTTGCCATTATTCACATGAGCATAGGCATGACACCCAAATATCTTCAAATCAGCATAATTAGGAGGATTTCTAGACCACAATTCTTCAGGTACCTTGCCATCAAGTAATGCATGAGGTGAACGATTGACAAGGTGACAGGCAGTGGAAGCAGCCTCAGCCCAAAATGACTTAGGCAAACTAGCATTTGACAGCATACAACAAACTTTCTCCAACAAAGTTTTGTTCATTCTTTCAGCGACTCCATTCTGTTGAGATGTACCCGGGATTATCTTATGCCTGACAATACCCTCATTCTTACAGAACTCATCAAACTAACTAGAGCAAAACTCCAATCCATTGTCTGTGCGGAGATGCTTGACATCTCTCCCAGTCTGCTTTTCAATCATAGTCTTCCACTGCTTGAAAGTGACAAAGACATGATCCTTGATCTTCAAGAAGAACGCCCACACCTTCCTCAAATAATCATCAATAATAGTCAGCATATACTTGGAACCATTCTTTGTTGCAACTTGAAACGGTCCCCAAAGATCAGAATGAACATAGTCAAGTTTTCCCTTTGTAGTGTGCACACCTTTCTGAAAACTGACTTTCTTCTGCTTGCCAAACACACAGTGCTCACAAAATTCCAGCTTCCCAATACCCTGCCCACATAATAATCCTCTCCTATTCAGCTCGGTCATGCCTTTCTCACTCATGTGACCAAGTCGCATATGCCGCAATGAGGTATTCCCAGAATCTGTCAACGATCCATATGTAGCAGCAGCAGTCCCTGTAACTGTAGAACCCTACAAAACGTACAGATTTCTAACCTCTTTCTGGGCCTTCATATGCACTAATAAGTTCTTACTCACACGAAAAACTCCACCTTCTCCGGTATACTTGTACCTCAATGTATCAAGAGTACTCAGCGAAATCAAGTTCCGCTTCAAATCAGGGATATGCCTCACATTCGTCAAGGTTCGAATGACACCATCATGCATCTTGATCTTCACTGTGCCAATACCAACAACCTTGCAGACAAAATTATTTCTCATAAGAATATTACCCTCCGCACGTTCATATGTTAAAAACCAGTGCCGGATGGGACACATATGAAACGTACAAGCAGAATCAAGGACCCAAGCAGCATCAACTTTAGACTTCCCATCAATCATAGACAAAAGGTCTCCATCAGATTCTTCTTTCTGAGTGGTGGTGGCAACACTAGCACTGCCGCTATCAGAACTTTCTCCTTTTGGAGTACTGGATTTTTCGTCCTTCTTCTTGTTCTTCAACTCCGGACAGAACCATTTAATATGCCCAACCTTATGATAGTTGAAACAAGTCTTATCCTTGTGCCTTGACCTTGATTTGCTTCTGCTCTTCTTCCTCGAACCAGACTTAGCATTCCTCTCTTCAGACCTCCCTCTCATAAC
This sequence comes from Hypericum androsaemum, assembly GCA_963995505.1. Lineage (NCBI taxonomy): Eukaryota > Viridiplantae > Streptophyta > Magnoliopsida > Malpighiales > Hypericaceae > Hypericum > Hypericum androsaemum. The sequence continues at coordinate 11,971,217 of OZ023192.1, forward strand.
CAAACTAGCCCCTTGGCTATTTTCAGAGGAACTCACAGTGTGCTTATCAATTCTCTCTTTCTCCAAGAGTGAATCATGAATATTATCCCAACTCAGAGTATCATGGCTGAACAACAGAGTATCTCTGAATTGCTGATAAGAAGCAGGCAACGAGCACAATAACAATAAAACAAGATCTTCATCATCATACTTCACATCCAGAGTTCTAAGATCAGCCACTATATCCTTAAATTCATTAAGGTGATCATGAACAGACTTATCTTCTTGCATCCGGATAGAAAACAGTCGTTGCTTCAAGCACAGTTTGTTGGTCAAACTCTTGGGCATGTACAACTTTTCAAGCTTTGCCCATAATGAGGAAGCTGTTGTCTCCTTCAACACATCCCGCAAAATATCATCTGACAGATGCAACTGGATCTGACTCACAGCCTTACGATTCTTTGACGCCTTCATCGCAGCTTCCCAACTCGAAGGCATCTACTTCTCATCAAGCTCTAGATATGTAAAAATAGCACGCATCTTCACCTGCCACAAGGAAAAATTAGTTTTTCTCGTCAATTGAGGGATTTTGTACTTCATGGAAGTCATCCTGAAGTTCCTCGAACAAAAAAATCAGCCCAAAATTGGTTAGAAAACTAAAATCAGCCAAAACAGTTGACTTTTGGTCAACCAGTCAAATTAGTTGACTTTTGGTCAACCAGTCAAATAGTTGACTTTTGGTCAACTCGAAAAGTAGGGTTTTTCAACCCAAATCTCTCACAGGCGGTGGCTGACCCTTTCCTCCTCCGCGACGACAGGTTCGGTGGTGGCGGCTCCAAAGGGTGGTCGGAATGCGGGCGGCGGCGACTCCAAGGGTTTCAAAACTCTAAATCCCGATTTTCTCCCAAATCAGTTACTGTTCACATTTTTTTTTAATACTCAAATACTCGAAACTCAGATCCAGCTCTGATACCAATTGTTGAGAAATAAGATTGAAACGAGTAAAATACGAGACACAAGAATTATGTGGAAATCCCAAGACGGGGAGAAAACCATGGGCAAAGGTGAGTCGTCCACTATGTGAGTCCAATCGGTTACAAGGCCTCCGTGAGGGTTCTCTCTACCTCACAACTCTCAACTAGTACAAATAAGACCTAGGCATAGGCCGTATATATATAGAAGACTAGTACTTTTTGTTGGAACAAATAATAGTAAATTATGGTATAATCATGTAAATATAAATCGTAAGCATATAAAGAGAGGAGTTTAGAGAATGCTCACGATCACACTTGGAGCTATGTGTGTAAATCGTCGTCTTCAAGGTAGTGACTTTCGGATTGAATCCTAGACGAGGCCATAGTTTAACCGTGTGCTCTTAAACTCTTATTACCCGCCTATATGCTTCAGGCCTCCGTGGGTAAGAGAGTTCCCAAGGTACAACGCCCAATCACGTGTACGAAAGGAAGCACTTTCGTACACCTTTCAAACCTTTAGTGGCCTTAGAACTCTAACACTTATGATGATGAGAAATGTTATGCAAGGGGGAGAAGTAGAGAGCTCAAAGAAGAGTGTGAGCTAAGGGAGGTGATTTGGAATGAAGGAGGAGGCCTCCTTTTATAGGGAGCCTAGGCCCTCCAACATTCAAATCCGGAATTAATAGGGCCATTAACCCGCCCATTAAATAGACTGTTACAAAACCCATAATTAATAGGCGGTTACTCATGAATTTAAATTCAAAATTTAAATTCAATAAGAAGGTTCCAGAACGTGGGCTTGTCCAAGTAGAAGCCCAACAGATATTGGGCCAAGAATCGCTTCAACAGGTCTGGCCCAGCTCTGCAAAGATAAGGCCTTGGAACCTGGAACAATTCTCACAAACCCACAATTTTGTAACCTGCAGCCAAACTACCTTTAAGCCAATTTCTCATTCACCCTGAGAATTAGATTTTCGCAAGTGTTATATATCGTTACGAAGCTTTATCAACGAGCTTCATATTGATCTCACAAATACCCAAATCCAATTGGTGTGTATTTAATTAGGATTCTCCCTCTAATTAAATATTTAGGCCCAATGCCCAACACACTCACTTGTATTGGGCCATCTCTTCCTAGGGTATTAAACCCAATTCTCCAACAATCCCCCACATGAATGCAAATTGGCTTATATATGATATGAGCCTACCAATGCTACATGCAACTTGGAGTTCTGCGAGAATTTGTTGCATCAGGAAAGGTGGTTGAAAGCCTTGAACCTTCCTTAGTGAAATACCTTCGGATATACTTGCCAACCAGTGGACGCGATGCCTTGAACTATTCAGCATTTTATGTATACAAAGACAAAGGTACTCACACAACTCCTTCTCAAACCACTACTCGGTTCTTTCGTTGTTGTCCATTTTGGCCCTGGACTGCCTTGGAAACTTCATCGAATGCTCTAGAGATTTAGCCCTTAACTCATCTCATAGAAGTGGCCCCTTCACATTCAATATAGGTGATCTCTTATAAGGAGTATCCTGCCATACCCCACTTATATATATACTCAAAGTATAAGGATCATTAAAAGCGTATAGCTTAACCTTCCGATGGACAGGTCTATCACTCTTTCATCATAGGAATAGGTAGGAAACTCAATTTCCCGAGTGCTTTGTTCGACCCTAGCCTCACAATTTGGTTGTCCCTTTGAATCTGCAGATCATGGTTTACAATCCAGATTGGGTTGCCATCATGGGTTTAGGTCATTTCGTGGGCTTTAAACCCATTCTTCTCGATGATACCTCAACTTGGTCCCTCGTTAGACCTTTAGTTAATAGATCTGCGATGTTCTCTTTTGACTTTATATAGTCTAAAGATATCACACCCGTTCTCAATAATATTTTCACGGATTTATGTCTACGACTTATGTGCCTAGACTTTCCATTATACACATTGTTTTGTGCTCTTTCGATAGCTGATTGACTATCACAATACACACTAATGGGAGGCACTGGTTTTGACCACATCGGGATATCCTCCAAGAAACTTTGGAGCTAATTCGCCTCTTCAACTGCTAGATCCAATGCTATGAATTCTGATTCTATAGTTGATCTAGCAATGCAAGTTTGTTTGCATAATCTTCACGAGACCGCTGCTCCTCCAATTGTAAGTATGTATCCGCTAGCGGATTTTATATTCTTGGAGTCCGAGATCCAGTTCGCGTCTGAATACCCTTCCAAAATGGCTGGATGTCTCGTATAGTGTAATCTATAGTTAGCAGTATACTTTAGGTATCTAAGGACTCTAACTATCGCTTTCTAATGTTCATCATTGGGATTACTCGTATATCTCGATAATCTGTTTATCGAGTTTGCAATATCTGGTCTAGTACAGTCCATGAGGTACATTAGACTGCCTATTATTCTAGAATAATCTAGTTGTCTCACACTCTCTCCGCGATTCTTGCAGAGACTTGACACCACTTCCATAGGAGTTCTCGCAATTACATTGCTATCCTTATCAAATTTGTCAAGTATCTTTTCGACATAGTGACCTTGGAAAAGTGCGTAACCTTCTGAAGTCTTGGTGATTTTTATCCCAAGTATTACATCAGCTTGTCCCAAATCTTTCATGTCAAAATTTTGCGATAACATTCTCTTGGTAATTTTGATATTATCATTATTACCCACGATCAACATGTCATCTACGTAGAAACAAACTACCACATAGTCGTTATCATCTCCTTTGACGTAGACACATTTATCACATTGGTTTATCTGAAACCCGTTAGATAGCATTACTCTATCAAACTTTTCGTGCCATTGTTTAGGTGCTTGTTTTAGTCCATACAAGGATTTTACAAGTTTACACACCTTATGTTCTTTACCTGGAACCACAAACTCTTCGGGTTGTTCCATGTAAATCTCCTCTTCCAAATCTCCATTAAGGAAGGCCGTCTTCACATCCATTTGATGGATCTCTAGGTTAAACAAAGCCGCCAAAGCTATGACTAACCTAATAGATATTTTTCGGGAGACATGAGCATATGTGTCAAAATAATCAACACCCTCAGTTTGCTTGTAGCCTTTAACAACAAGTCTTGCCTTGTACTTATCCACTGTACCATAAGGCTTCATCTTCTTTTTGAAGATCCACTTATGGCCTAGTGGTTTACTACCCGGAGGTAGATCTACTTGTTCCCAAGTGTGATTATGTAAGATAGACTATATCTCACTATTCACCGCTTCCTTTCAAAGAGCAGAGTCTGTAGAAGACATTGCTTCTTTGTAGGTTACATGATCCTTTTCTAACAGATATGTTAGGAAATCTGATCCGAAGGACTTTTCTTTTCTAGCCCGTTTTCCACGTCTAGGCTCTTCAACTTCATCTTGAGGTTCCTCTTCCCCCACATTGCTCCCACTTTGGTCAACTTAACGGTCAACACCAGTTCGAGCTTTGTGAGGAAAGATTTTCTCAAAGAATGAAGCATCCCTAGCTTCTATGATAGTATTTACGTGGACATCAGAGTTATCTGACTTGTGTACCAAGAATCGATATGTAGCACTATCTTGTGCATAACTGATAAACACATAATCCACCGTCTTGGGTCCTGTCCTTGTCCTTTTAGGAGGTGGGTTCGGAACCTTAGCAAGACATCCCCAAACCCTTAGGAATTTATAGCTAAGCGAATGACCTTTCCATAATTCGTAAGGTATTTTATCCAACTTTTGGTGTGGTACCCTGTTGAGCACATAGTTGGCCGAAAGCACAGCTTCCCCCCATAAATTCCTTGGTAATCCGAAACTAATAAGCATCGCATTCATCATTTTCTTAAGCGTCCTATTCTTCCTTTCCGCAATTCTATTTTACCGGGAGAATAAGGCGCCGTGGTTTGATGAACGATTCTATTCTCGGCACAAACTTGTACAAATGGAGATTCATATTCACCGCCTCGGTCACTTCGAAGATTTTTGATCTTCTTGCCAAGTTGGTTCTCAACTTCATTCTTATAGTGAATGAACATGTCTATTGCTTCATCTTTACTTCTCATCAAGTAGACATAGCAATCTCTTGTACAATCATCGATCAAGTCTCGCACTTGTATTTAAGATCGATGTTGACTTGGGTAATAGGTTTAGAGACATAAGCCTTTGTGAAGACTTTTAATTCACATGACCTAATCCACCACTTCACAATTGTAATGACTCACTAGAAAATGCAAAATTTGCATTCTCCTTAGCATTCATTACAAATGTACTAGTGCTAACCTCGCAGGTCGTACTTCCATCAATCTAAGTATTCGACTTTGTCTTAGAGGCTAAAGTGATCTCACTCATTTTGAAAATATTGGTCAAAAATAATCTTTGCCAATAGACATTCTGCCTTTCAACAGAATGACTTTTCCAACTCAAACACAAGTTGAAAGTCTTTCTTATCGAGCACAGAGCAACAAACAACCTTATAAACAAATTCTCAGAAAAGCGTTTATGGCCCACATGTCAATTTATAACTTAGTACAGATTATGAATCTTGTCTGTTTTCCAAACCAATTTTGATTTTCCACTTTTAAGCTAAAACCTTCGTCGGATAAATAAACCAAACAGCTGAGTGAAGATACAGATTTCTTCACCACTTAAAATAAAGACTTACAGTAGCCACATAATAATCTTCGACAACGAACATGAACAATAACCATAATAGACTAATATTTGAACTAATAAGAGTTTAAGATTGTTGGAATAAATATTAGTAAATTATGGTATAAGCATGTAAATATAAATCGTAAGCATATAAAGAGAGGAGTTTAGAGAATGCCCACGATCACACTTGGAGCTAAGTGTGTAAATCGTCGTCTTCAAGGTAGTGACTTTCAGATTGAATCCTGGACGAGGCCACAGTTTAACCGTGTGCCCTTAAACTCTTATTACCCGCCTATATGCTTCAGGCCTCCGTGGGTAAGAGAGTTCCCAAGGTACAACGCCCAATCATGTGTACGAAAGGAAGCACTTTCGTACACCTTTCGAACTTTTAGTGGCCTTAGAACTCCGACACTTATGATGATGAGAAATGTTATGCAAGGGGGAGAAGTAGAGAGCTCAAAGAAGAGTGTGAGCTAAGGGGGGTGATTTGGAATGAAGGAGGAAGCCTCCTTTTATAGGGAGCCTAGGACCTCCAACATTCAAATCTGGAATTAATAGGGCCATTAACCCGCCTATTAAATGGACTGTTACAAAACCCATAAAATTTCCACAATTAATAGGCGGTTACTCATGAATTTAAATTCAATGAGAAGGTTCCAGAACGTGGGCTTGTCCAAGTAGAAGCCCAATAGATATTGGGCCAAGAATCGCTTCAACAGGTCCGGCCCAGCTCGGAAAAGATAAGGCCTTGGAACCTGGAACAATTCTCACAAACCCACAATTTTGTAACCTGCAGCCAAACCACCTTTAAGCCAATTTCTCATTCACCCCGAGAATTAGATTTTCGCAAGTGTTATATATCGTTACGAAGCTTTATCAACGAGCTTCATATTGATCTCACAAACACCCAAATCCAATTGGTGTGTATTTAATTAGGATTCTCCCTCTAATTAAATATTTAGACCCAATGCCCAACACACTCACTTGTATTGGGCCATCTCTTCCTAGGGTATTAAACCCAATTCTCCAACACTCTATTCTGATCAGAAAATAGAGCCCTACTCTAATTAGGAATTTAGAACAATCCCTAACAGTTAATGTTCACTACCCTTATATAAACACGGATGCAATACATAAGGATATGGCAGATTAATTACAGATATAATAAGTGGTAACATGTAAACCATCAACATTTTTACATATATATATAATTTTGACACATTTTTGACATATATATAGTGCAACTAATTAATATGGAAGAATATCATATGATTCCGCAGTCTTTGATACTTCTAACACATCAAGCAGTTGGATAAGAAGCTTCCATCGCAATTCCGCAGAGACCTTCCTTGGCAGCAACACCCCTTTGCATCCTGATGTATCCATCCTCGCCCCAGCTGGTTCCCCACGAGTTCTTAACGATCCAATACTTGGTCCCATCCTCAACTGTTCCGTACCCGACCGCAGTTACACCATGGTCTAATTCAGTTCCACAATCACCATTGAAAACCCCGCTCGAGTAGAACTGGAAGTCGTTGCCACTCGCGTCAATGGCCACTGATATCGGCTGGCTGGCCACTGCCTTGAGAAGCGAGGCCTCGCTGTTGGCAGGCACATCCTGGTAGCCGGTTATCTTGGCGGCATGATCCGATGACTTCTTAGTGTTGCAAGTGCCATCAGCTGCGGTGTAAGGGTAGTCGACTTCAGTGGTGAGGCCCTCGTTGCTGATAATGAACTCGAAGGCATCGTCCATGAGGCCGCCATTGCACCCTTGATCAACACTTGTGTCACAATCCACGAGCTCCTGCTCCGAAAGAGAGATCAATTTCCCCGTTGAGAGCTTTGTGATCCCCTCCGTTGCAGCCACAGCGGAGAATGCCCAGCAGCATCCTGCGTAATTGAACATTTTAATAATTTTGAGATATTGATGGGCGAACTAAAGTTTATAATTTATAGATGACATATGTAGCTTACCACATTGTCCCTGGTCCTTGATGGGGGTGACCGCGCCTTCCGTCCTCCAATCCATTGAAACTGGAACACCACTCACATTTTCATACTTGAAGGGCGTTGTTCCTGATGATGGCTTTTTGTTCCACAACGCTTTGTATCCATTTCGTGAGGCACGAAACTCCTCAGCGGTCAGGTCAGCAAATTGATTGACGCCTAACTTATAAGACTTCCTCCCGGCCTGATTAAAGGACTCGATGAAAGCCACATTGTCCTCGAAAATTTTGCACCTCATTTCCTTCTCTGCATTGTCCATATAGACACGCCCGTAGTGAGCCATCCACATTTCGTGACTCTTAGCTATAGCATCATCCTCAAGTGGCCTGGACCAGGCCTGAGATGCCCAGAAGCATACAACCAGCAGTGCGGCGACGATCAGCTTGTTTTGCATATTCAAAGCCGCCATATCTAGCAGTTGTTAGTATGATTATATATTCAGAGTGTTTATGATATATGATTGATATTTTTTATGTTTGTTTGGTGCATAAATCCCGTGCGGGGTTGTTGATATTTATAGCTAGAGACGTGCATGGATGGATTGGTTGCCAGTAATTTGGGTTATTGGAAACTTGTAGTGAGAAAACGGTTCATTTGACGTGATATAGCCGGCAAGTTAACGACCATTAATTGATGTCCGTGGAGGCTGCTCTTATGGACTTATTATAAACTCTGTTTTTGGGGTCTGTAGTTCTCGTTTACTTTATTGAAAAGTTGAATTTATTAGAAAAATGGTATACAGGAACAAGAATTACAAAGGCACTAAGGCCCCCCAAAACCCACAGCGGAAACAACACCTTCCTAGAACTCCTAGAGAGACCTCTCAAGAGCTAAAAGAATCTAGGTAAAGGGAGAGGTCTTGACCTCCGAAAATCTTGGACGTCCCAGACCAGAACATTCATTCGCGAGCACGCGATAATGTAGAATGCCGGAGAAGCTCCTGGCTGCAATTGGTAGCTTGAAAGATCATATGATTCCGTTGCTCCCAAATACTCAAAGTAGCTGCACCAAAAAGAGCAAACCGGACCTTCTTTAGCATACCACCTCCGAGGGGTCGAATTCAGTGGGGACAAGACATGTCCCTACTAAAATGGATCAAGTGATTTTGATTATAGACACGATTTTTTATGAATGTCAGATCTTTAGACACGATTTTTAATAAAATCTGATGGTCTAAATGAAATTCCCTCCTTAGGGACGATTTTTATGTTGTCCCCACTCAATCCAAAACCCACCTCCGAGACCCATCCAAGCGGCGTAAAACGAGTAAATGGTGCGGTTCACACACCAGCGGTGTCCAATTTTCGAGGCCAGAAAGTTCCACAATTTTCAAAAGAACCTACAGTGAAGGAATAGGTGTTCACAGCTTTCGTCCTCCACTCCACAAAATGGGCACAAACATTCCCAAGATTCAATGCGATTGGATCTAATAAGAACATCTTTAGTCGGCAGTTTCCTCTGAAGCAGAACCCAAAGAAAACACTCAACTTTGAACGGGATTTCGTTTCTCCACACTTTCCTTGCTTCCACAGAGGCGAGACCAACCAAATTGAGGTGGTCATAGCAAGCCCTTGTAAGAGACTTCACCGAGAAACCCGTGTTGTCATGAGCCCAAATAATCCTATCAAGATGGTTCGTCTTTGGGTTCACCGAAGCAATAAGATGAAGAAGATCAGCAGCAAGCAATTCCTCATAGGCAAAAAAGGGCCTTCTCCAAGAGAGGCACCAAGACCACCTATCCTCCACCCAGATGCCGCATTGACCTTCTCCAAGAAATCTACGAATCTTCTTTTCCAACTCGTAGTTCTCGTTTGAAGCTGCTTTTTCTTGTTCTCTTCTTCTGTGTTCGATTTCATTTGCATAATGTATACTGATTCAATAATTTTGGCTAATTATTCAATAAGAATTTTGTCGTGTTGGGACTCCTTTTGTTATCAAGTACAAACCAAATTTGGTTCCGTTGACCGGCTTCAGTTTTCCTTCGACAATGTTGAGATTCATTGACTGATTACGTGACGTTGGGAATGATTAGGAGATATGAATATTATTATGATCAGATTGGATTGAGTGCTTTTAGTAATAGGCTTCACAATATCATCCGGAGAAAAATGGAGATCGTTTTAGTACAAAAAGATTTTTTCATTTGCCGGCCCTAAAAATTGAAATGAATCGAAAAAATTTCATGTTAGGTTTGGAAAGGGATCAATTTTCGACCTAAATGAAAGATTTGGCCGACAAAACAAGCCAAATCAAATAGAAAAAAATCTTGGGTTTTCTTAAATGCTTAATTAAAAATTTATTATTCTCATCCTTCGTAGAAATTTTTTTCGATGTTATAGGTGAAGGATCAAGAATACAAGATCTATTATAGGTGAAGAATCTTGGAGATCGACCAAAGCACGAAAGTCAAGATTTTTGAGAAAAATTCCTATTTAAAGAGTGCATACTCGCATGGGGCAAGAGCGTGTGTACATTGTACGGTTGGAGAGCATTACCTGATTTCATTTTTGTGTTAGAAAATCTCCCAAGGAAATAACAACGCACACATGAACACGAACATAAGATATTACGTGGTTCGGCCTAATGCTTACGTTCACAAAGAGAAAGAGTTCTTTTATTGATGAGTAACAAACCACAAAATCATCCATAAACTAAGGTAAAATGCCTTTATATATTAGCCAAAATCTTGCACAACAAAAAACCTATCTATGTCATCCTAGGAGTCCAAAACAGGAGTTCGAGCTAATCAGGAAATTTTGCTGCAGCAGGCGCTAGGTCTTCAGCATCCGATCCTTCTGTTTCTACCCCCTAGCATCCTATAGGTCACTAGCGATCGCTAGTCCCAATAGATTTCGAGCCACTCCCAACAATCTCTACATTGGGGAGAAATCATCCTTGGAAGAACAATAAAGCTCCACATAAATTTCAACAAACTCTAACTTAACAACACACCGCCCATACTCTGTCATGAAAAAGACCATCTACACTTCTCTCCACCTTTTCTCAATCATTTGGAGATATTTCCCAAAATCGAGCGTCTCTCGAGCTTACTTGATGTATTCTCTCTAACCTCAATTGAACCCCAATATGCAAGTTCACCTGCTGAAGCAACCTTGTGAACAATAGACAATCCTCTATTTTTTTGATCATCCTTATGATCCGCAACCTCAAAATACTTCTTTGTTGAACCTTGCTCCTTTTGCCTCGAACCAATTCTTGAAGCCATAGCATACAATGTGCAGTCTTTTGTTTCACCTAGTAGAACCCTTAACATGTCCGAACTCCACCGCTCGTCCTTGAGTGAGATAAATCATGATTCACCCGTGGTGTTACTAACGATTTTGCATTCCCAATGTCAAACTTACCCAATACTTTTACTTTGCACGTACCTTTAGATAACCATAGCGGAGCCTTGCCAACCTTGTATCCGTGAATCCTCATTCCAAGAACCCTCTTGGCGGAACTCAACTAATTCATGTCAAGACCTCGCTCCTTCATACGATCTAACCTCATATGCCAAGAGATTTTTCCTCCTCCATCAGACTCTAGTGAGGTGACTCCATCTACAACAATTCCTCCACTAACCTATAGGTGTTCTAAGCATCCCTTTCACCCTTCATCACCACTATAGCATCCTTCTCTACCTCAATTAGACCTCCTTCAACCTTATAGAAATAGCCACTATAATCCAAGGCTCCTAATGAGATCATATTCCTTTCTACCTTTGGAACATGTCTAATCCCATATAACTTTCTCACGAAACCATCCCACTGAGCTTGTAGGTGTCAAAACAAGCCCTACTGGGCGTCACGTGAAAAAGAACACGTGCTATCCAAAATACAGAAATCAACAGGATACTTAGGACTTTATAAGATAGGAAGACAGTCACCATCTGACCCATCCAAATATGAGGCCATATTCTTGGATGTCGAACCTTTTCCTTCGTGATCATGAGTTCTTCCTGGACAATCCTTCTTCATGTGCCCTTTTTCTCCGCACTTGAAGCAATTTTCATTGAACCTCCTTGACCCCGACTTGGATCCTCTTCCATCTTTTCCTTCCCTATGACCATGGTTTCTCCTCACAACCAGCCCTTCTCCTTATTCATTGCCAGCCTTCTTCCTTTGATAAAATCCTAGTAGAGTACTAGTGGTATCCTCCAACGCCAAAGACTCTTTGCCCCAAATTAGTGTTGTAACCAAACTTTCATAGGAACTTAGTAAGGGATTCAACATCAATAATGCCTTATCTTTATCCTCGAACTTCACATCGACCCTTATCAAATTACTTACAAGTTGATTGAAACCACTGATGTGTTGGCTCAAATTCGAGCCCTCTATCATCTTAAGCCCATACAACCTTCGATTAAGATAAAACTTGTTCGACAAAGACTTTGACAGCAAATCGTCGCCACTGCCTTGGCCTCAAACTCTTCCCACTCTTGTACCACTATCTTCTCAGACTTCTTCCCTGAGAGAGTGCTGACCACTCCTTGTTGTACCAGCAGATCCATGACACGCCTTTGCCAAACCCAAAATTCGATGATCCATCGAACTTCACTAAGCCAAACTTCGCGCCATAATTTACCATCCTCTCACCAAGCTCTTATACCAGATCTTAGGAAACAACAATGCACACAAGAACATGAACACAAGAGATTACGTGGTTCGACCTAATGCCTAGGTCCACGAAGAGAAGGAGATCTTTTATTGATGAGTAACAAGCCAGAAAAGCCATTCATAAACTAGGATAACATACCTTTATATATTAGATAAACTCTTGCACACCAAGAAACATATCTAGGTCATCCTAGGAGTCCAAAAGAGGAATTCGAACTAAACAGTAAATTCTGCCACAGCACACCCTGGCGGGCGCTAAGTTTTCAGCATCTGAACCTTCTGTTTGTGCGTCCTAGCATCCGCTAGACCCAATAAATTTCGAGCCACTCCCAACATTTTTGATATTGCTTGTCACGAGTGCATCACTTCGTTTTTAACAATCAATTAATATTCCCCTCTTAATTCCATTATATAGAAAAGTTGTGCATTAATTATCTCATTATATATTCATATTTAGAGTTAATAATTATTGTGCCCAAGCCTTGGTGGTGGTTATACGGTTACAGACAAATAGTTTTGTCAAACTTATTTTTAGTCATCAGATTTTAATTCCTCATTTTTGTAGTTCTGGGGTTTAACATCCTTCCTGTAATAAATAATTAGCCCTTCTACTTCACTTGATGGTTCTTTACATTTTTTGAAAAAAAAAATTTATGGTCCCCTTTGAATATTCATCAGTTTGAAAGTGGTAGTCCGCACTAAACTGCAAGGTTGCCAAGGGTTTTATGTATGATCTCCCACACTTAAAAATTAACCCACCACATTTGTAATTTTTGATTTTTTCTGGTTTCGTTTGAGTAATTAACTCTGATATAATTTTTATATCCAATTCAAAACCTTAAAATATGAATAAATAAATTTTCTGCAATACTTATAAACTAGTCCACCACACTTGTAACTCACGATGTATAAACCCTATTCAAAGTGATGCTCACAAATATCCTATGCAATCTAGCACTGAAATTGACATATAATTGGCAAGCAACACTTGAGGCTAAAATCGTAAAGATTTTAGGTAGAGTGAGGCGATACTTTTTTCTGTGTAAACCAAATTTGTAATTGTCACAACAGAAAGCAATACATATGCAAACTAAAGCTTAATCACAGAGCTAATAAGTTGTAGCATATAAACCAGAAACATAAATACATACATATTGCAAGATCATATGATTCCATAAGCTTTTTAATATTTACTTCCGCAGTCATCATGCAGTTGGATAAGAAGCTACCATGGCAATTCTTCAGATACCTTCCTTGGCAGAAACACCCCTCTGCATCCTGATATATCCATCCTCCCCCAGCTAGTTCCCCACGAGTTCTTCACAATCCAGTACTTGGTCCCTTCCTCAGCTGTTCCGTACCCGACTGCGGTTACACCATGGTCTAATTCAGCCACACAATCACCATTGAAAACACCGCTAGAGTAGAACTGGAAGTCGTTGCCACTCGCGTCGATGGCCACTGATATCGGCTGGCTGGCCAACGCCTTGAGAAGACTGGCCTCGCTGTTGGCAGGCATATCTTGGTATCCGGTTATCTTGGCCGCGTGATCAGATGACTTCATAGTGTTGCAAGTGCCATCAGCTGCCGTGTAAGCATAGCGGGCTTCGGTGGTGAGGCCCCCGTTGGTGATGATGAACTCGAACGCATCGTCCATGAGGCCACCTTGCACCCTTCATCAACTCTTATGTCGCAATCCACCAGCTCCTGCTCTGAAAGAGAGATCAGTTTCCCCGTTGATAGCTTAGTGATCTCCTCCGTTGCTGCCACAGCAGAGAATGCCCAACAACATCCTGCATAATCAAACATTTTAATAATTTAGTGAAGTTGACGAGCAAGCAAAAGTTTATGATTTCCATTTTTGTTGAAGTATAACTTACCACATTGTCCCTGGTCCTTGATGGGGATAACAGCGCCTTCCTCCTCCAATCCATTGAAACTGGAACGCCACTCAGGTTCTCTTACTTGAAGGGTGTTGTTGGCTTCTTGTTCCATTTCGTGAGGCACGAAACTCCTCAGCGGTCAGATCATCAAATTGATTGACGCCCAACTTATAAGACTTCTTCCCGGCCTGGTTAAAGGACTTAATGAAAGCCACATTGTCCTCGTAAATTTTGTGCCTCATCTCTTTCTCCGCATTGTCTATATAGACACGCCCGTATTGAGCCATCCACATCTCATGACTCTTAGCTATAGCATCATCCTCGAGTGACCTGGACTAGGCCTGAGATGCCCACAAGCATACAACCATCAAAGCTGCGACGATCAGCTTTTTGCAAATTCAAAGCCGCGATATCTAACAGTTGTTAGTATGAATATATATTCAGAGTATTTTTTTTTGGGTGAAAATGAACCTTTATTAATAAGAAAAGAAAAATACAGAAAGAGAATGAGAAAGAGTAGAAAAAAGAAAAAGAATAATATAAATAAAATGGGTCCAAGGCCTAAACGAGTAGCCAGAGAAGCAAACTCGTTGCCATACCTAGTGTCTCACCCAAGAAAACCCATAAGTCGGGTGGTCAAGGACAAAACTAATCAGCCAGAACTCATCAAAAGTCCATATCATATTCTGACCAACGTGGATCCTCAAAGGTATAGGCACTCCCAGTTTTCTTCCTCGCTTGAAAGCGAGTGTTCTTTGCAGGAGGTAGGTCAAAATACTCGCCCCCGTCTGACCAATTATTCTTTATGTGTTTTGCAATCGAGCCCATGAACTTTAATGACGCAGGGAGATCATCCGAGTCTGAGAAAATAATAATATTATTACCTGCTTGACCCGGGATATGCGTGGGTTCCTTAGAGGGCAAGGCCGAAGCCTGACCCAATATAGACAGAGTAGCGTCCTATAATATCGGGGTTCTCCTACCAAGAAAACCTGACTTCAACCCCTTATGTTTAGAGCCCTTTGCAGAGCTTATTTTACCCTTGCCAGCCTTGCCCGAAGTCGAGCCGTCAACATGTGCAACCATCGAGTTTGTCGTCACAAGTGGAGAAGGTGGCGTCACGGGAGCTGTAATCAAAGGCCGGGGAGTCTGCTGCCCTACAGAGGGTGAGTCATCCACTTCCTCATTGTTCGAGCTACATTGCACCGAATTCATTATAGGAACAATGGCAGACTTAACCAACTCTGAAGTCCCTGAAGTATCTTTCTCCATGTCTGTCCACCGCGTGGATGGACGCAAAACATTAGCTGAATTCTCTTCTGGAACTATTGCTAATTCAATAGAAACTCCTTCTCCCATAATGAGGTCCTCATGCTCTTGCATCAAGTTTTAAAGAATATCAATCATAGCTAAAGAGTTACACATGTCTTTCTTATGCAAAAAGAATCCCTCATCAAGCACGTTAAATTCAGTCCAATGTACAGGAGATCCCATACCATCGAATGCACTAGGAATCACATCGACAATCCGAAGAGCATCCGTGGAACCCAGTGAGTTAATACCAACTTCTTGGTGCACTAGATTTTCCAGAATTGTGACTAAAGCCAAAGAAGAACTCGCCTCCACCTCGGAAAGCTCCACCACCTCATCCAACTCAACAAGAGAGGATGGGGCATTCACATCCGTCTTCTGCCAAACCTTCTCGACGCGTTTGTTCTTCGGGCCTTGGAAAACTTATTTTCCATGGGCAACCTCCCCTCCAGGTTGCAACTTACGGCACGTAGAGGAAACATGCCCAATCACCTTACAGTGCTCGCAAAAGTCTGGCAAGTTCTCATACACAACATCTACCATACAACTTCCATCCTCTTGCTTTAGGCAAATGTGATCCCAGCGAGGCTTCGTAAAATCGATATCAACCAAGACACGAACGGTAGCCCCATTAACCTTGTTTAAAGCACCAGGATCTGCTCGAATAGGATCACCTACCGAAGCAGCCAAGCCAAAAACTATATCGGGTTTAACATGCTCCATACTCAAACCAATCATCTAAACCCAGACCTTCGCACGAGTGGCATGGACCTTAGCGGGGCAAAAAAAAGGAATCCAATACTGCAAATAAAGAGTACCCTGTGGAATACGCCAAACTATCAAGTTCCAGACCATGTCCTGATCTTTTTCAGCAGCAAATTTGAATCCAAAATAACCCAAACCTAGGGGTAACATCTTCACATCTTGTATCGACCAAGCCTTAGCAACCGCACTTCGTAACTCATAGGATGAACAAGGCTTGCTTCCCTTGGGCCTCACCAGTTTCCCGATGAGAGCACGAGTACCATAATTCACACAACAAGCCGACCGATCCTTGTTCAATTCAAGCACAGGAGAGTTGCCATCAAGATTAGGGCGAATAAACTTACCCGAGTTTATCCAGCCACCAGCGCGTGGGCGAACCGAGTCCGCATATGATTGATGTTGAGAGAGTTCAAAGGCCAGTGACCCGGGAGGATCACAAACCATGCAGGTCAAAGTGCCACTAAACGGTTGGGCTGAATCTAAACCCGAAGTAACCTGAACCTTCGATGAAGGCATACTCACATCATGAGCCGCATGAGGCACCTGAGGGAGCGGGAGGGGGGGTGGGAGGGGGAGGGGAGGTGGGGAGGTAGAGGGGAGGGGGAGGGGGAGCGGGAGCGGGAGGGGAGGGGGGTAGGGGGGCGAGAGCGGGAGGAGGGACGGGAGGGGGAGGGCGGGAGGTGGGGGGAGGGGGAGCGGGAGTGGGAGTTGGGGTGGGTGGGGGGGGGGGGGGGCGGGAGCGGGTTGGGCTCACATTCTGGAGGTTTTAGAACAGGGAGTTTAAGGTTTTAGATCTGAGAGGGGGAGGGCGGGGGAGCGGAGTGGGGGGGGGGGGCGGGGGAGGGGAGAGCGGGAGGGGGGGGGGGAGAGCAGGAGGTGGGGGGAATATCAAATTGTAGCTTAGTGTACGGATAGATTTTGATAATGGGGATTTAGGATATTCAGAGTGTTTATGATTGATATTATCAATGTTTGTTTGGTGCATAAATCCCTTACAAGGTTATTGGTATTTATAGCTAGGGGCGTCCATGCATGGATTGTTGGTTGCTGGCCCTTAATTTGGACTATTGCTGCTTTAGTGGGATATTTTTTAATGAAATTTGTAGTGAAAAAACATATTAGTTGACGTGATTAAGCCGGCAAGTCAACTTTACCTGATAAGGACCATTAATTCAATTTGCGTGGATGCTGCTCTTTTGGTCTTATATTTGCTCTTTTGATTATGCAATTTTGGCTAGTTTAAGCATCAACTTTCTTGTGTCTGAAATTAGTAATAGTTGGGGCAGTGGAAGCGTAAACACGGATGCGGAGAACACGTATAACAAAAAGTACGAGAGAAAAAGAAATGAGGACACACGATATTACGTGGTTCAGTCAATTGACCTACTCCACGGGGCCGAGATGGTCATCACTATATTATGTGGAGATACATGGTACATAAGCCATAGGCGAGGCTGTGCCTCGAGCCTAAATCTCTGCCTATACTACCATGGCCAATTAAGCCAAGACAAAAGAACATCTAATCCCTACCCTCATATATATAGAAGACAAGCCCAATATATTTTACAATAGAAAATAGAGTTCTATTCTAATTAGAAATTTGGAACAAATCCTAACAATCTCTACCTTGGACCAAATTCTAAAATCAATCGTCTTCTCAAGCTTCTAGCTCATCTTCCACATCAGATCATCTTCACTGTGTGCCTCTTCCAATAAGCTCAATCATCCGCCTCAATCTTGAAAACTCCACCTCGAATGGAATCTTCCACAAGTATCTCAACAACATATACTCACCTCGGGTCTGCAACTCCAGAAGAACCAACACAACGGGAGAAAATCTTCATGCATGCAACACGAGAGTTTTCACATTCGAGAAAACCACTCCAACGCCCACAACAATGCCTAAATCTCATAGGCCAGCTTCAATCCCATAAGCTCCGGCATGACCAATACTCATCCCAGTATAGTGTACTCTCACGGGGTACTCTCAAATTATTTCTCTACCAACATAGCAGACTCCACCTCCACGGAAAACCTCCACCTTCATGTGGACATTGACTGTTGGGGTTACACGCCGAGCGAACACTAATCTCAGTCTAAATAAGAGACGAGGACACCAGCTACAGGATTTTACATCACCTTCGCGTGAACACCTTCTGGACATCAATCTTGGAATTCTCCACCAGCTACATGACTTTACATCACCTTCACGTGAACACCTTATAGACACCAATCTTGCTGTTGTTATTACACCTCACTCCTCTATCCTCGTAGGAAACCAGGAGACACACTGCATAACCTGTGAGTTAAAATAAAATGGATACTTGTACCAAATCTTTGCCTTCATCATCAACGAGTAACTGGTCCAAACAACGCTCAAGGTCTTCACACGATCCACCACTTGGTCTAACATGATAGGGCCACTCCATGACCAACCAACAATGAACCCAAAACAACCCGATCAAAATCTCATGGAACAAGGAAGTCTCTCAGAGAAAGAAGTCGCCTGAAGCTCATCTAACCTTCTCACGCATTTCTCAACTACACACATATGTCCACTACATGCGTAGGAGATACCAATGGACCCGAACTCAAAGTCCAATAAGATTTGGGTCAAATACCCAACAAGTCTCCATCTTGAACTAAATCATATGACCAATCTTCAAATATGAATCTCCAAGACCTGAACCAATCTTCAATTCAATAGGACCCAACCTGACCATTCCTTGGTCAAATTCTTCAACTTGGACAAACAAAATCAACACGCCCATCAACCCGGCCCAAACTTCATGATCCAAACTAAGACCCAAGATTTTTTTCTCAAAATCGGTCTAATCTTTAAGGATCACCAATAATCTCGCCTAAAAAATAAGTCTGATCAACTTCCAAACCATGACTAATCACATCCACCTAGCCTCCATAATCCAATATGGTCAAAACCATTATATCAACCTCAAAATCGGTCAAATAATCACCAACCAACCCCAAAAATCATCTTCTGGTCGGACCAGAAAAAACCAAACTGGTCAGTCAACTCCTTTTGACAAGAAATTCCCAATCCAAAAAATTAGAGTTTTCACCAAGGAGACCAAAATAGTGCGGCGGCGTCGGAGCACCACCACGCGAGCATAGCGGCATGGGTTGGGGTCGGCAGAGCTCGACCTCGGTCGGTGCAAGCTAGCTCGCACCGACAATGGCGTGTATCGGCAGCGGTCGGGGAGTTCCTTTTCTCTCTCCCTGACTCTCTCTCTCCTCGGGCTCTGTCTCTCTTCCAGAATAGCGAACGACAGCGACGGGTACTCCTCTCTGCGACGATGGGACGGCGACGGACGATGCAGGCTGGACGATGGTCGAGGGATGCGGGACCTCCTTCCCCATAATCTCTCTCCCTCAACGTGGTCTCTCTCTCACCGACCTTCTCAACGATGGGCAAGCTTCTTCTCTCTCTGGACGGCCGCGTCAACGGCGACACATGGGCGGGATGACAACGTGTCACAGCGTACTGGCAGCGGGCGACCGGCGCAAACTCCCCTGGCCGGCGGTGATCTTCTCTCAAGGGGTGAAGGCTCCTCTTTCTCCAAAGGGTTGCAAAACCCAAATCCCCAAATCTGACATAATTACCAAATTGCCCCTGTCTTCTTCTGAAATTGCAAATCAGTCCATCTATCTCCTTCACCATGGTCTACCCGGATATGCACCAAAGCTCTGATACCAATTTGTTGGGACAACGGAAGCGTAAACATGGATGCGGAGAACACGTATAACAAATAGTACGAGATAGAAAGAATCGAGGACACACGATATTATGTGGTTTGGTCAATTGACCTACTCCACGGGGCCGAAATGGTCATCACTATAGCATCCTTCTTCATGTTATCTCTTGTGACTCGGATCCATCAATAAAATTTCTCCTTTCTCACCATGGACGTAGGCACAAGGCCAAACCACATTATCTCTTGTGTCCGTGTTCTTTACCTATTTTATTCTCTAGTTACTGAATTCTTAACAAGTGGTATCAAGAGCTAAAGTTGGAGGATGTCGGATCACGGCGCAAAGTTTGCTCTTGTGAAGTTTGATGGTTCATCGAATTTTGGATTATGGTAAAGGCATGTCAAGGATCTCCTCGTGCAATAAGAGATGGTCATCGCGCTCTCGAAGAAGAAGTTCGAGAAGATGGAGGAGTAAGAGTGGGAGGAGTTGGAGGCCAAGGCAGTAGCGAAGATTTGCTTGTGCTTGGCAGATGATGAGGAGCCCCTAGCTAGATTGTGGAAGAGGATCCAGGTTAGAGTTAAAGAAGTTCAATGAAAGTGGTTTCAAGTGTGGAGAAGGGCACATGAAGGGGGCTATCCAGGACGAACTAGGGATCAAGACAACGAGGAGGGATCGGCATCCACAACCATGGCCACATATTCAGACGGGTCGGATGGTGACTGACTTTTTATCTCATAAAGTCTAATGCATCCTGGTAATCTCTTTTCGTTAGGGACCTTGGATTATAACAATGATAGTTATAAAGGTAGGCTAATAAAGGTGGAGAAGGATGCGATGTTAGGGATGAAGGGTGAAAGGGAATACCTACAGGTTAGTGAGGCACATTGTTATAGGTGGAGTCACATCAATGGATTTAAAAGAGTTGGCAAAAACTCAGGTCATATGAGGTTATTTTGTATGAGGGAGCAAAGGCTTGACATGGATAGTTTGAGTGCAGTTGGGATTCGCGGAGATATGGATAGCAAGCTATGGTTGTTTCGTAGAGGCGTGGTTAGCAATGAGCCATAGTTATCTCGGAGAAGCATTGTTAGCTGGGCCCTGCTATGGTTGTCTAAATAGACGTACACGTCAAAGGTATTGGGTAAGTTTTGCATGGGGAATGCGAAGCTGTTGGTAGTACCACAGACAAATTGGGTATCTCACTCAAGGCCGAATGGTAGAGTTCATGGTATGTCAAGGGTTCTATTTGGTGGAACAAAAGGTTGCCCTTTGTATGCTATGGCATGCAGCATTGGTATGAGGCAAGAAGGTCCAGCGGAGAAGCAGTTCGAGGTTGTGGAGCATGGGGCTGACCAAAAAATAGAGGATGCGTCTATTGGTCGCAAGATTGCTTCAGCAGGTGGACTTGCTAGTTGGGGTTCAATAGAGATTGGAGAGAATATGCCAAGCAAGCTCAGAAGCTCGAGCTTGAGGGCTGACTCCAAGTGATTGAACGAAAAAAGAAGAGAGAAAGTTGAGATGGTATTATTGATGGCGGTGTATCTATGGTCAAGGTGGAGCTGGTAGAGTCGGTTTGGTTTCTCAAGTTCTCATGGTTCTTCATAGGGCGGTCTTTCATCAAGGTGGAGTTTGTTGAAGTTCGGATGGAGCTTCATGGTTCGTCCATGGGATGATTTCTCGCCAAGGTGGAGATTGTTAGAGATGTCAAGAAATTGAAGAGGAAATATTTTGTGGGCTTGTTTCCTATTCTATTCGGACTAGGTTTTAGACTCCTAATTTGACCTAGATAGCTTACTTGATGTATAAGGGTTTGCCTCTATATAAAGGCATGTTACCCTAAAGTTTTGTATGGCTTTGTGGCTTGGATCCATCAATAAAAGTTCTCCTTTCTCTCCGTGGACGTAGGCATTAGGCCGAATCCCGTTATCTCTTGCGTCCGTGTTCTATGCCCGTTTTGTTCTCTAAATTGCTGAATTCCTAACAGTAATAATGAGTGTGCTTATTTTAATTATGCTTGTTTACACGTTAGGAACTCTTCCAATTTTTGTTTACACGCACTCTTCTAATTTTTGTTGTTTTCCTTTCGTATTCATCCCAAAAAATAATTGGTCGATAAATTATTGATACTTATAAAGTAGTCCTAAATTCCGAATAACTTTCCATTTTCAATATTGGTAATCTGTTTTAGAGATGTGTGCATTCCCGTTTCCGATTGCTGGAAATCCTGTTGGTGAACTAGAAGAAATTGCAATGAGCACTAAGATTTTGTACAAGAAATTCCCGTTTCCGATTCCCGTCTCAATAATGGTAATCTGTATTTGTGGTAAACAATTAGATTTATTTTTTGTAAAGGTAGAATATTATTGATGTTATGTACATGTATAACAAGGGTGAAACTCACATACTAAATGCGTGATTGTAATCACAAAATTTATTTAAAAAATTCAACAACGGTAAAATCCTGTGAATAAAAATCGCAATAGAAAAAAAGAGCGCCTGAAATTACCAACGGTAATTCCACACCTTTCACCAGCTTCCTCATAAGTCTCCGCTACACGTCTAAACCCCAGGATCTAGAAAAATACAAATATGAGCCACCCGCAACCTTCTAGATTTTTGATTCAATTGAACCACCATTCAATTACATTTTAAATCTAAGAGATGCATATTAACCCAAAACAAAAAGGCCCATAACAGCCAAAACTGATGAGTGCTTGAAACTGGGCCCCGTCTAAGATGTGATGAGCCCATTTCTTTTTTACCTAAGATTACCCACGCCAGCAATCCATTCAATCTAGGTCACGGAATAAATTATTAATTTCTCTTTTTTCCATACCCAATTTCTACCCAATCCAATCCACTTACATATTTTTTACCCACATCAGCAATCCAGTTCACATAATAAATAATTAATTTCTCTTTCATCCACATATTATCTACTCTAATTTGTTTAGATTAAAATTATATATTATGAAAATAATTATGTTTCAATAACACGATTAAATATTGTGATTAAGTCATAACATTGGACTCTATTTATAGAGATACAAAATTTAATAAATTTTAAATTATTTTTTAAATTTATTGCTAAAGATAAGTTAATCATAAAAATATTATCCGAATAAATCTATTTTTACAAATAATATTATGCCAAGTAGAAATAACTAGATAGTTAGATAAATAAAAAAAATTGACCAATCCGCTCGGCCGAGCGGATTTCATTTAACTCCCTTTTTAAAAAAAATAAATAAAAAATAGCCCGTTAACGAGATAGAGAGTTCACTTGCTGCTAGGGCTGAGTACCAGACCGACCAGACCGACGCTGGTTCGAAATCCAACCCGACGAATTGATCGGTGTCGTGGGTTGGCGGTCGGGTTAAACCGACCATTCGGTGTCGTTTCGCTGTTAAATTTTTCCTAACCCGTTAAACCGAAGTACCGACGGAAACGACGTCGTTTTCAATAAAATATAAATACCTACTTAGTTAAGTTACCCAGTTGAGAAAACCTAGCCAAGACCAATCTCGATTAGCCGCTCCTCTCTGCGTACCTTCCCTTCTCCCTCTCTGAAATCTGAATCCGTCTCCCTTACGATATCGGGTAATACACAACATTTTTTAAAAAGAAACATACAACAGAACAAATCATAATTCTCGTCCATCAATGACTTTTGAGTGAATCAGGAAAACTAATTTGGCTATTCAAGGCACCTCCATTTTCTTGCTTTGTCAGAATGTTGTAGGTGGTGGACGATATCTTCAATCACCTTGTCAGAACTTCCACTTTCATCAACTGCTTCCCTGGCTATATGCTTCCATTTTCTTGCATTCTGCCTGATCACTTCGCTGCTCTCACCTTCCATCACTAACTTCAAGCTCTTCACCACCTCTTCCCTCCTCACGACTCCTTTCTCATCCTCTTTGGCTCTTACTCCCACCCTCCATATCTCCTCGATGTACTTGGCATCAGGAATCTGATCAGCCCATTGTGGGACGCCTACCATTGGCACGCCGAGGCTCCGCCCTTCGAGCGTCGAATTCCAGCCGCAGTGCTAATATGAACCTCGACAGGAGATTCACAACGGACCGTGCTACTTTGGATGGAACTGATCGCAACCCACGAACTCGAGCCTTGCAAGAACCTTGGTTTGGAAGAACCGCAACCCGAGCAATGGAATTTCGTGAACCTTTGGTCCAAGTCGAATCATGCCACAAACGATGATGGAGGAATCGTTTGATAAGTGAAAGATTCGCTCAAGCTAAGCAATCCAGCAATTAGCAAGAACACGCAAGGAGTATCTAACTCACAAAATTTATCAATCTCAAAAGTTGTGTACGTTTTATTGCTAGGAGACCTCCTTATATAGGCTCCAAAGTACCAAAGTATTCCTAAACAAACTAACTCCTTAAAAGGAGTTCAAAGGCTGGCCAAAACTCTCTTTCCTAATCTAAGGAGATTCTGGCCGAATTTATTCAACTAAATAAGGAATAATATAAGAAAATAATATCTAATAGAATAACTAATAGCTGCACGTCCAAAACAAGTAGATGCACGGACTAAATAGGCTGATTCTTCTTGATTCTCCATGTGCGCATGCATCTAGAAGCTTACGTGCATGTCAAGCTTCCAAAATAGCCTCTATCATGTGCATGGGCTTTGCATGGGCCTCATGCACGTCCTTGCACTTGTACGCACCATCTTGAGCCCAGACTTCTTGCATTAATCCATTAAATTTAGCCTGAAACTTTTTGGCTCTTGCTCGTGTCACCGGTCCAATTGGTACGTGCACTTGCCGTGAGTCTTGTGGCTTGAATGTAGGTGTGTTCGTAGGTGTGCTCACATCATTCCCCTCCTCTTGAAAAAGATTTGTCCTCAGATCTTCACCTACATCAAACGGACTCAAATCAGTAACATTGAAAGAAGCACTAACATTATACTCACCTGGCAGGTCAAGCTTGTAGGCATTGTCATTGATGCGTTCAAGCACTTGAAATGGACCATCTCCCCGTGGTAGCAACTTTGAACGCCGTTGCGCGGGAAAGCGTTCCTTTCGCATGTGCACCCAGACCCATCAGCCTTGTGCCGTCCTTTGTTTGCTTATCTCGCGTAGTGCTCCGTTCGTTTCTCTATGTTCATTCGCGCCCTCTCATGCAGTTGCTTGACAAAATCAGCCTTCTTCTTGCCATCTAAGTTAACATGCTCACTCGAAGACAAAGGTGATAAATCCAAAGGAGTCAAAGGATTAAATCCATAAACAAGCTCAAATTGTGAGAATTGAGTAGCAGAATGAACGAAACGATTATAAGCAAATTCAACATGTGGCAAACATTCTTCCCAAGTCTTA
The DNA here is from genome assembly GCA_963995505.1 of Hypericum androsaemum. Classification (NCBI taxonomy): domain Eukaryota; kingdom Viridiplantae; phylum Streptophyta; class Magnoliopsida; order Malpighiales; family Hypericaceae; genus Hypericum; species Hypericum androsaemum. The sequence continues at coordinate 11,996,448 of OZ023192.1, forward strand.
ATGTTATGCTTGATAAGTGCTCTCAATAAAGTAGACAAGGTCCTATTGACAACTTCAGTTTGACTATCAGTTTGTGGATGATAAGTAGTAGAAAATAACAACTTGGTACCTAACTTACTCCACAAGGTCTTCCAAAAGTAACTCAAGAACTTAGCATCTCTATCAGAAATAATAGTTCTAGGCATACCATGCAACATAACAACTTCTCTAAAGAACATATCAGCAATGTTTGAAGCATCATCAGTCTTATGACATGGAATAAAATGTGCCATCTTAGAAAACCTATCCACTACCACAAAGATTGAATCCCTTCCACGTTTAGTCCTAGGCAGTCCTAACACAAAATCCATAGAGATATCAATCCAAGGCTCACTAGGTATAGGTAATGGGGTATACAAACCGTGGGGTTTCACCTTCGACTTGGCTTGCTTGCATGTGATGCAACGTCCACAAACTCTTTCAACGTCACGCTTCATATGCGGTCAATAGAAGTGATCTTGTAGCATTGCCAAAGTCTTTGCGATTCCAAAGTGCCCCATCAATCCGCCTCCATGTGCCTCCTGAATTAGCAACTCTCGCATAGAACAATTAGGCACACAAAGTTTGTTCTCACGAAATAGGTAACCTTCAGTCCGAAAAAATTTACCACTTGCACTCTTCTCCGTAGCTCAGAACAGATCACCAAAATCAGTATCATCAGCATACAACTCTTTAATGTGTTCAAAATTCGCATCAAGAGTTGAGATCAAAGCATACCTTCGCGATAGGGCATCAGCTACTACATTTTCCTTACCTTGCTTGTAGCGAATGACATAAGGAAATGTCTCAATGAACTCCACCCATCGTGCATGCCTTTTATTCAGCTTGTGTTGCCCCTTTAAGTGCTTGAGTGATTCATGATCAGTGTGGATCACGAATTCCTTGGGCCACAAGTAATGCTGCCATGTTTCTAACGCTCGAACTAGTGCATACAACTCTTTGTCATAAGTTGGATAGTTCAAGGTTGCTCCACTTAGTTTCTCACTAAAGTAGGCAATTGGTCTCCCTTCTTGCATGAGGACAGCTCCAATACCTATACCTGAGGCATCACATTCAACTTCAAAGGTTTTAGCAAAGTTAGGCAAAGCCAACAAAGGAGCATTAGTCAACTTCTCTTTAATGAGTTGGAATACGTTCTCTTGAGCTTCTCCCTAACTAAATCCAACGTTCTTCTTGATGACTTCAGTGAGGGGCGCGGTTAGGCTACTAAAGTCTTTCACGAACCTCTTGTAAAAGCTAGCTAAGCCATGAAAACTTTGAACATTAGCAACACTTGTAGGACTTGGCCAGTCCCGTATGGCTCGGATCTTCTCCTCATCAACCTGTATTCTGTGAGCACTAACAACAAAACCCAAGAATACAAGTTTATCTGTGCAAAAGGTGCACTTCTTCAAGTTGGCAAACAATTGATCCTCTCTAAGTGCATCTAGGACAGATTTCAAATGCTCTACATGATCCTCTAAACTCGTACTATAAATGAGTATATCATCAAAGTACACAACGACAAATTTGCCAATGAATGGACGTAAGACATGATTCATAAGGCGCATGAATGTACTAGGTGCATTAGATAACCCGAACGGCATGACCATCCACTCATACAACCCATATTTTGTTTTAAAAGCAGTCTTCCACTCATCTCCTTCTTTCATCCTAATCTGATGATAACCACTTTTTAAGTCAATCTTAGAAAACATGCAAGAACCATGCAACTCATCTAACATGTCATCTAAGCGAGGAATAGGGTGACGATATTTTACCGTGATGTTGTTGACAGCTCGGCAATCAACACACATCCTCCATGATCCATCCTTCTTAGGCACAAGTAGGACTGGAACAGCACATGGGCTCATGCTTTCTCTCACGTACCCTTTTTCCAAAAGCTCATTGACTTGCCTCTCAAGTTCCTTTGTTTCCTCCGGATTACTTCTATATGCGGGGCGGTTAGGTATGGTAGCTCCTGGAACAAAGTCAATTTGATGCTCAATCCCTCGTATAGGTGGTAATCTAGCTGGTAGCTCTTCGGGAAAGACATCCTTGTAGTCCTGCAAGAGAGAAACAATCACACTAGGCAAGTGTGGCTCAAGTTCGTTAGCGATAAAAAGTGTCTCCCTATACTGGAGTAAGATCATAGACTTTTTTTCAAAATAAGCTTGCTTGATTTCACTTGCTCCCACATAGTAGTTCTTTTTCCATCCCTCGGATTTTCTCTCAATGGCCAATTTCAATTCTGTTTTTCCGGCTTCTTTTGTTCGCTCCATTGTATCCTCTCTTTTGGCCGTGTTTCTTTTCTGTTTTTCGGCTTCTTCTCTCCTCTCAATTCGTTTCTTTTGCTCACTTTTTTTTCTCTCATCACTTTCTTTTTGTAACTTCATCTGATCTTCACAAACTTGTGATGGCGCTAAGGGTGCCAAAGTGAACACACGCCTATTGAGTGTGAATGAGTACTTGTTGGTGTGTCCGTCGTGAGTTACCCTTCTATCAAACTGCCACGGCCTCCCCAACAGTAGATGACTAGCTTGCATTGGCACAACATCGCACAAAACTTCATCTTCATACTTGCCAATGCGGAATGTCACTAGCACTTGCTTCTCCACTCGTACTTCTCCACTATCATTCAGCCATTGCAGCTTGTAAGGTTTAGGGTGTTTCTTCGTGAGCAACCCTAACTTCTCAACCATAGTAGTGCTTGCCACATTAGCACAGCTGCCTCCATCAATGAGGACACTACACACCTTGTCCTTGACATAACACCTTGTATGGAAGATATTCTCCCTTTGTGCTTTGTCGTCTTCTTCTCTTGCTTGCAAGTTCAAGGCTCTTCTTGCCACTAGTGTGAGTCCTTCAGGAACTTGAATTTCCTTTTCGGATACGTCTTCCAATGAAGGCATGCTTTCATGATCCGAATTTTCTCCTTCTGTTACGACCTCCCCACTCTCTCTAATCACCATAATCTGTTTGTTAGGGCATTGACTTGAGATGTGCCCCCTTCCTTGACACTTGAAGCACTTGATATCACAGTTTCGTGTGGGAGTGGCTTCCACCTTCTGTTGCGAATTGGCATTGAAACTCTCAGTCTTGTGCTCTATCTTGGTTGCCTGTGGTTTGTCAAATTTCTTCGAATAGTTTGGCTTCCAATTAGCACTTGATGTAGCTCTTGTCCCTCCTCCTCCTCTCTTCAGTTGCTTCTCAATTTTTGTGGTCATATGCACCATGTCCTCCAACTCCACATAGTGTTGCAACTCTACTTTGTCATGGATCTCAGGATTGAGTCCATTCAAGAACCTTGCCATGGTAGCTTCTCTATCTTCCTCCACGTCAGCTCTTATCATGGCCATCTCCATCTGTTTGTAATATTCTTCCACGCTCAGACTTCCTTGCCTCATTCCTTGTAACTTCTTGTATAGCTCTCGATAGTAATGAGTTGGAACAAAACGTCTCCTCATCACCACTTTCATCTTCTCCCATGTATCTATAGGACGCTCTCCATTACGCCTCCTGCTTGTGACAAGTTGATCCCACCACGTTATAGCATAATCAGCGAACTCAGTCACAGCTAGTTTTACCTTCTTTATTTCGGAACAATTGTGGCAATCAAACACGAACTCAATCTTCTTCTCCCACTCTAGGTATGCTTCCGGGTCAGAACGACCTGTAAAGGAAGGTATCTTCAGCTTAATACTTCCCAAGTTGTCATCTCTTCTTCGCCTTGCCTCTCTAGGTGGGCGGTTAGTCCTTTCTCGCCTAACATTCCTTGTAGAACCTACGTCCTCCTCCTGGAAAGGGTCGGAATCTTCTTCACTTGTGCTTCCCAAAGGGGCTCTCCTTCTTTGTGCACGGAATTCTCCTCCACTTGTGCCTCCCAAAGGTGCAAACCTTCGTTGTGCTTGGACTTCTCTACTTGGTTGTTGGCTGTTGCGAGTGTCCTCCATTGCATCTATGCGTTGTTGTAACGGCTCCATCTCCGCTCGCATCATTTGTTGGAATTTTCCTGTCATGGCCTCCACAAATACCTTAAGACCAACATCAGCCAATGTACCCTCTTTTTCTCTTTGATCTTCGTAAGACATCTGGCTGCAAGAAAATTTTGTTAGTAAAAATAATTGATGGCCTCACAAGTTCACTCCCTTACGTGTTTACTCTCAATGTAAGTTGCACTCAAGTTCACTCGTGTTTGCACTCAATTATTTGACTTTTTTCTCTAATGCACTCACAAACTCTTGCCTTTTTCCTCTCGTGATACTCTTGTACGTTCTTACTAAGCTAACAAGGCTTTGCTTAAACTACACGGATCACTATCAAAGGTAGTTCCTTGTTTTCTTGTGCTGCACGTAGATTACTTCGGACTGACTTCCTCTTGTTTTCTGTCCGCCTATTGGTTTTTGCTTCTTGCTTCCTCTTTTGTTTCTCTTGCGTTTTCTCTTTAATCGCAAGCTTCCTAATTCGCCTTGCTCCGCTTTAGTCTTGCAATTTCCTGTTTAGTCTTGCTTCTTCTTTTGTTTTCCGTTTCTTTTCTTTCTTTTTTTTTCTTTTTTTTTCTCTTTTGATAAGAATACACAACCTAGAATAACTAAGTCACGAATCTGATTGCTCGAAACACAAACGAATCAAACTACTTATGAAAAACGAATTGGATACTAGACCAACAAAAAGGAAAGGTAAAGATAGATAGTAGCAAGCCGTGGCTCTGATACCAAATGATATGAACCTCAGTAGGAGGCTCACAACGGACGGTGCTACTTTGGATGGAACAGACCGCAACCCACGAACTCGAGCCTTGCCAGAACCTTGGTTTGGAAGAACCGCAACCCGAGCAATGGAATTTCGTGAACCTTTGGTCCAAGTCGAATCACGCCACAAACGATGATGGAAGAATCATTTGATAAGTGAAAGATTCGCTCAAGCTAAGCAATCCAGCAATTAGCAAGAACACACAAGGAGTATCTTAACTCACAAGGAAGAAATTAATCTCAAAAGTTGCGTGCCTTTTTATTGTTAGGAGACCTCCTTATATAGGCTCCAAAGTACCAAAGTATTCCTAAACAAGCTAACTCCTAAAAAGGAGTTCAAAGGCTGGCCAAAACTCTCTTTCCTAATCTAAGGAGATTATGGCCGAATTATTTCAACTAAATAAGAAATAATCTAAGCAAATAATATCTAATAGAATAACTAATAGCTGCACGTCCTAAACAAGTAGATGCACGAACTAAATAGGCTGATTCTTCTTGATTCTCCATGTGCGCATGCATCCAGAAGTTTACGTGCATGTCAAGCTTCCAAAATAGCCTCTATCATGTGCATGGGCTTTGCATGGGCCTCATGCACATCCTTGCACTTGTACGCACTAGCTTGAGCCCAGACTTCTTGCATTAACCCATTAAGATCTGCTTGAAATGTTTTGGCTCTTGCTCGTGTCATCGGCCCAATTGGTACTTGCACTTGATGTGAGTCTTGTAGCTTCACATCAGATAAGATGTGACAGGGTGATGGATCCATTTTCCCGGAAGGACTTGAGGAACAATGACTCGTTCTTGGCTTGCACAAACCCTCCTTCATCGAAGCCATCAGAGATTGCTTCGACGGAGACGTTGGGCGTGCGCACGGTCTTGACAACGTAAGGCGGGACGGCAAGTGTGGCCTTGACACCTTTGGAGGCCAAGCGTTTAGCAAATTGGAGAAGAGGGTTTATATGACCTTGGCTTGGATAGGGAAGCACCACTACGTGCCCTTTGTAGCATTCTTCTTTCATCTTTCCTTTTCTTTGTATCTTTTACTCTTGCTGGTTGGTGTTTCTAGTTGATTTCCCTTGAATCACATCTACTTTTCTTTACCTGTATTTATAGGGTGAAAATAGAATTGATGGGAATAAGATAAGATGTTGAAATCTGATACAGAGGTAGGTGAGGTTTAATGAGGATTGATATATTACCTTCTTTAAACCTTCTTTGGCTGATTTTTTTCCCTTCTTCCAAATGTTCGTGATTTCCTCTTAATTTCTGATTGATTCTTTCCTTACATGTCCATATCAAATGTGATTGAGCTTCCATAAGAAACATTCAATATAATCTTTATATATACTCTATGGTTGAGCATAATAAAATGAGTGACAATAATTAGGGAGTATTTATTTAGAACACTCATAATAAATAGTAGTTGATATGAGAGAATTGAGGACACATGATATACGTGATTCGGTCGAAATAATTATATCAACAGGATCGAGACGATCATCACTATATACTTGATGAGGGAGGTCACGGCTCAAGCATAAATCTGCCTATACTATTATACTCATTGTGAAAAGCAAGTCAATTAACTCGTATACTTAACCTCCTATTTATCGTAGACGACCCAATATGATATACAATATGAATATAATTCTAACCAATATGATATACAATATGAATATAATTCTAATCTAATTAAAATTTGAGACAAATTCTAACAATCTCTACTTTCGATCAAATTCAAAATCAATCATCTTCTCAAACTTCAACAAATCATCTTCCGTATCAGATCATCTTCACAGCGAGCCTTCTCGAATAAACTCCATGCTCAATCACAAACATGAAAACTCCACCCCAAATTGGAATCTTCCACAACAAATATCTTCCAAAATATACGCACCTTGATCTTCAAACCAGAAGAACTAATACGACAGAAAAATCAGTATACGGGCAACACAAGAGTCCCAATATCTCTAAATTCCATAGGCCAGCTTCAATTCTAAAAGTTACGACACAACTTTAGTACTTCTCTCAAGTGGTGTACTATCACAATGTAACTCTCTCACACGAGCGAGCACGTGGATATACAATAACAAATCTGTTGATCTAAAAAATATTGAAAATACGCTTTTCAAATTACCAGAAAAAACTCTACAATAAATGGGATTACAAGAGTAAACCGCTCAAAGGTTCATAAAGTCTTAGTCTCAATTTTGTGTAATCTCCTAGCTATTACAAACGTTGTCTATAAATAAAAATCAACAAACCCTAAAGTAATCCAAAAGACCTAAAACTAATAACAAGCTCAAACATGACTAACGAGCCAAAATGTCAAATAATAAAAAGTCCAACATGATGATAATTATGAATTAACTGTGCCTATGTCACTTTCTCAAGATACCTGCAAGCCATTTCTTCCATCGCATCATTCTCTCCAGGTTTGAGAAAATTTGCCCTGGAATTTGTCGTCGTCGGAATCATCACCGTACTCGCACGACAACCCTGTAACACATCAGCAACTTTTACACCCTGACTAAAATTAGTTACCTAGCAAGGTGTACTATTGCTCTCTATTGTATATTATTATTTGTTGCATGGTATACCATTATTTATAGAATGTTGTATTAATGTTCATAGCATATTGTACCATTGTTTGTGTCATAAGGAGGAAGTCGACCATGGCAAAGGTGGAGTTGCTGACGGCGTGGAGAGGACCTGTGGAGGAGGAAGTTTCTGAAAAAAATTAGGAGGAGGACGAGGAGAGAAAGACTTGAAGGTGATGAAGGAAAGAAGATGATGAAAACGGTCAAGAGAAATTTAGTTCACAGGAAAAATAAGAGAGAGAGAGAGATGAGTAGACGGAGGAAGAGATATGTGGAGAAGAAATGAAGTTTCCGGAAAGCAAAAAAAAAGGGAAACTGGGAGGGATAAAGGTGGGACACGTGGAGGGAGGTAAGTTAGAACTTAAATATATATTATTTATATATAGCATATAAAAAAACTAATTTTAAAAAGTCTCGTTGACCAATGACCCGGCTGGGTGGATCAAATGAACTAGAAAATTTAAATTTTTTAGGTTACTTTTCGAGTCAGTTTTAAAATTATTGTCACGGGTATAGGTTTATCTCAAATTTTTGCCCGTGGACTTCACAAAATAAAAAAATCTGGGCCGAAGTCTGATAACCAAAAGAAAACTAGTAGTGTCTCGGCCCAACCAGCGATTAACAAAACCAACCCCTTCTTCAGCACCAGCAGCTCCTTCTCTTCCCGGTTCTCTCTCTTCGATATCCGAAATCTCCCAATTTACCGACATACCCTAACTCCCCTCCTTCCTTCCTCGGTTGTGGGTGGGTGGGAAGTTGGAGCTTTTTGAAGCTTGTACAATTCATGTTAAGGTTCGTCAGTGTAATGTACGGCATCGATGGAATGGCGGGAAGCACATTGGATCGATGACGTGGCCAGATTTGATTGGGAAACGAGGTTTGCGCAGAAAATATGAGTTGAGGCGGTTTAGAGTAGCTGGGTTGTAGTGTGGATAGGTCCATGGGCTTAAGTTGTACCTGGGCCAGGGATGTATAAATAGAATAGTGAGAAGTGTAGAGATCATTCTGAAACTTTACCAAATTACTCAATAAGAACAGATTACGTTCTTCTCTATCTTCTCTCTCTTCTATTCTACCTCTTCCCCTTTTCTAATTCTGCCTAATTCTCTTCTACAAAATTCAACCTTTCTTGATCAAGAACGTTACAGTCAGCTAGAGGAGTTGGAGTTTTTTGCAACGTGTGTTGGGATATGTTAGAGATATCGAAAAATTAAAGAGGAAACGATTTGTGGGCTTGTTTCCTATTCTATTCGGACTAGCTTTTGGACTCCTAATTTGACCTAGATAGTTTACTTGATGTACAAGGGTTTGCCTCTATATAAAGGCATGTTACCCTAGGTTTTTTATATAGCTTTGTGACTCGGATCCATCAATAAAAGTTCTCCTTTCTCACCGTGGACGTAGGCACTAGGCCGAACCACGCTAAACTCTTGCGTCCGTGTTCTTTGCACGTTTTGTTCTCTAGTTGCTGAATTCATAACAATTGGTATCAAGAGCTTGGGTTGGAGGATGACGGACGGCGTGAAGTTTGCTCTTGTGAAGTTTGATGGTTCTTCAAATTTTGGGTTATGGCAAAGGCGTGTCAAGGATCTCCTCGTGCAACAAGGGATGGTCATCGCGCTCTCGGAGAAGAAGCCCGAGAAGATGGAGGAGCAAGAGTGGAAGGAGATGGGGGACAAGGCGGTGGCGACAATTCGCTTGTGCTTGGCGGATGATGTGATGTATCACATCATGGATGAGGAGTCACCAGCTGAGGTATGGAAGAAATTGGAGGCAAGGTATATGTCTAAGTCTTTGTCGAACAAGATTTATCTTAAGCAAAGATTGTACGGACTCAAGATGAAGGAGGGCTCGGATTTGAGCCAACATATTAATGGTTTCAGTCAACTTGTGAGCGACTTGAGAAAGGTTGATGTGAAGTTCGAGGAAGAAGACAAGGCATTGTTGCTGCTGAATTCTTTACCTGGCTCCTATGAAAATTTGGTTACAACTCTAACTTGGGGGAAGGAGTCCCTGGTGTTGGAGGATATCACAAGTGCTCTGCTAGGGTTTCATCAAAGAAGGAAAATTGGCGATGAACAAGCGGAAGGGCTAGTTGTGAGAGGTAGCCATGGTGATCGTAGTAGAGCAAAAGACGGGAAGGGATCCAAGTCGTGGTCAAGGAGGTTCAAGGGAAATTGCTTCGAGTGCAGAGAAAAAGGGCACGTGAAGAAGGATTGTCCAAAAAGAACTTGGGATCGCGAGGAAAAAGGATCAGGTTCCGTGAATGTGGCCTTACATTCGGACGGGTTAGATGGTGATCTTCTTTCTGTTTTGTCAAGTCCAAAGCATTCTGATTCCTGGATTTTGGATAGCGCTTGCTCTTTCCACATGACGCCCAAGAGAGGGTGGTTCGACACCTACAAGTTCGTTGATTCAGGTATGGTGACTATGGGTGATGGTTCTACTTGCAGAATTGCTGGCATAGGTGATATCCAAATCAAGATGTGGGATGGTGTTGAGAGAAAATTGTGTGGGGTTAGGCATGTTCTGAAGTTGGAGAGGAATTTGATCTCGTTAGGAGCCTTAGATTATAGTGGGTACAACTATAATGTTGTAGGCGGGCTAATGGAGGTGGAAAAGGATGCTTTGGTAGTGATGAAGGGTGAAAGAAATGCTAGGAATGCCTATAGGTTAGTGGGGAACACGGTTGTAGGTGGAGTCACATCGTTAGGTTCCGATAGAGGGGAGAAAAGCTCTTGTGTGATGGAGCGAAAGCTTGACATGATTGGTTTGAGTGGAGTTGGGATTCGCGGAGACAAAGTTAGCAAGTTCCCGCTATGGTTGTCTAAAGAGATGTGCACGTCAAATGTGTTGGGTAGGTTTTGCATGGAGAATGCGAAGCCGTTGGTAACACCACGGGTGAATCGTGTATCTCACTCAAGGCCGAACGGTAGAGTTCGTGGCATGTCGAGGGTTTTACTTGGTAGAACAAAAGGTTGCCCTTTGTATGCTATGGCATGTAGCATTGGTATGAGGCAAGAAGGTCCAGCGGAGAAACAGTTCAAGGTTGTGGAGCATGGGGCTGACCGAAAAATAGAGGACGCGTCTATTGGTCGCAGGGTTGCTTCAGCAAGTGGACTTGCTAGTTGGGGTTCAATGGAGATTGGAGGGAATAGGCCAAGCAAGTTCGGAAGCTCAAGCTTGAGGGCTGACTCCATGTGATTGAACGGAGAAAGGTGGTGAGAAAGTTGAGATGGTATTATTGATGGCGGTGTATCTATGGTCAAGGTGGAGCTGGTAGAGTCGGTTTGGTTTCTCAGGTTCTCATGGTTCTTCATGTGGCGGTATTTCATCAAGATGGAGTTTGTTGAAGTTTGGATGGAGCTTCACGGTTCGTCCACAGGATGATTTCTCGCCAAGGTGGAGATTGTTAGAGATGTCGAGAAATTAAAGAGGAAACAATTTGTGGGCTTGTTTCCTATTCTATTCGGACTTGCTTTTGGACTCCTAATTTGACCTAGATAGCGTACTTGATGTACAAGAGTTTGCCTCTATATAAAGGCATGTTACCCTAAAGTTTTGTATAGCTTTGTGACTCGGATCCATCAATAAAAGTTTCCCTTTCTTACCGTGGACGTAGGCACTAGGCCGAACCACGCTAAACTCTTGCGTCCATGTTCTTTGCGCGTTTTGTTCTCTAGTTGCTGAATTCATAACAGGATACGATGTAAACCGATTGATGTCCCGTCATTAGTTCACGCTCGTCTGGATTTGTTTGAATGGTCGTTTTAGGGACCAGGAGATTCGTAAGATTGTATTTGCAAGGAAGTTATGGCTTGGAAGGGCTCTTGTTATCTATTTGCTTTAGCAAGACAATATTTACTTATAAATAAAATTTATGCGTATTTATGGAACTACAGTTGTGAACGACTGATCTGCATGAGGAACTTTTGGGTAGAATTGGGCTATAACCAGATTTCGTAATTTGTTTCAGTATTTAATTTTAAATGGACATGGATGTCGCAAGAGAGAGCAATACACAAGTGTTTGAGGTACAAAAATAATCCCGACATTATATACATATCTCAAATTTCTCGATATGGCAAGACCGTCTTCGGTCTCTTGGACAATCCGGCCTTCGGTTAACATTGTGACGAATTTGGTCTTCGCTTTGTATCGAGACGGATCGAATCTTCGCTTGGCGTTGAGATGAACTTAACTTTTGGTTGGCTTCGAGACGAGATTGATCTTCAGTTGGTTTTGTCGGCAAGTCCCGGGCTCTAAGAAGACGGTCGGGTCTCCAAGAGGATAATCGGTCTCCTAGAGGACGGTCGGGTTCCATAAGGACAGTTGATCTCCATGAGGACTGTTGGTTCCCCAAGAGAATGGCCGGTCTCCATGAGGACGGTGAGTCTCCATGAGGACGGTTGAGTCTGTAAGAGGACGGTCGCTCTGCAAGAGGATGATCGAGTTTTGGTTCTATTATACTTTGCTAGATCGGTCATATCTTTTTACTCGTACATCGGATTAAGCTGATTCCTTTGGCTATGGAAAGATAAGACAAAGATCTACAACTTTAGAGTTTATAACTTTTTTAGATTCAGAGCGGAAAGTGATCAAAAATATATCTTAAGGCGGATGTTTGCTCTGGGTTCGAAGGTGGGCGCCTTGGCCCTTGAAGTGGATATCCGTGCTTTGGGCACCCCGAGCTTCGGATAAGTAGGCGCCCCATGCTTTGGAGGAGTGGGTGCCTCGTGCTTCGGATGTCCGTGCTTTAGATGTCCATGCTTCGGACGAAGGAGCACCCCGTGCTTCGGATGGGTAGGTGCCTTGCTCTTGGAGTTCTGGTAGGCGCCCCGTCCTTCAAGTCTGGGTAGGCGTCCCTTCTTTGAAGCCCGGGTGAGTCCCTCGGCTCTTGAAGTGGAATGTCCGAGTGGGTGCCGTCTCGTTTTATACTTGGTAGTGGATGCCATCCCACCTTGGACGTGGTAGTGGATGCCATCCATCCCACCTTGGACTTGGTAGTAGACACCGTCCGTCCCACTTTAGACTTGGTAGTGGACGCCGTCCATTCTGCTTTGGACTTGGTAGTGGATGTTTTCCCGCCTTAGAGGTGGTAGTGGATGCCATCTGTCCTACTTTGGACTTGGTAGTGGACGCCGTCCATCCCGTCTTGGACTTAGTAGTGGAAGCCATCCGTCCTGCCTTAGACTTGGTAGTGGACGCCGCCCCGCTTTGGACTTGGTAGTAGGCGCCGTCCCACTTTGGGCTTGGCGGTAGGCGTCCTCCCACTTTAGTCTTGGTAGTGGACATTGTCTCTCTTTGGGCTTGGTAGTGGCCGCCGTTCTGCTTTGGACTTAGAAGTGGCGGGCCGTGTTGATAAAAAGATGCTCTGGTCCTTAAGTCAGGATCCCGGGAGGGCGCTTTGGCCCATTAGGCGGGAGTCCAATAGGGCACTTTGGGCTTTCAAGAGGTAGCCGGGATGAATGCTTTGGAGTTGCTTTGGACAATGACAGGGTTGAGATGAGATTTTGCATAGAAGATTCGAGAAGGTCAAGTCAGTCTACATTTTCCTAAATTGAGCCGGATCTTCAAGGAATGTTCGAGAGGGTTAAGGCAGCCTAGGATTTTTGGACAGTGGAGGCAGTTTAGGATTTTTCTAAGACTGAGGCCGGGCGAAGTCACTCTCTATATAAGGACGGCATGGTAGAGGAGACAGGATGAACAAACATAACAACTAACTACTCCATTTTTCCTTGTATCGCTTTATCTTTCCGTAGCATTAGCCTAGTGTAGTCCGTAGCCTAGTGTAGTCCGTAGCCTAGCATAGCTTTAGACCGACCTTGGGACGACTACTCCGGATCCGTCTCAGGTTTTTGTTCTCTTTTCCCCGCAACAACAAGGAAATGATAGCTTAGTTACAGAACTAATAAGTTACGTTGTAGCATAAGGAGTGCAAGATCATATCATTCCATGTGCTCGTTAACGTCTACTTCCCCACTTATCAATAATTACGGAGTTGGATAGGAAGCTTCCATAGCAATTCCACAGAGACCTTTCTTGGCAGCAACACCCATTTGCATCCTTATATATCCATCCTCGCCCCAGCTGGTTCCCCACGAGTTCTTAACCAACCAATACTCAGTCCCGTCCTGAGCTGTTCCATACCCGACCGTGGTTACACCGTGGTCCAATTCGGTACCACAATCACCTTGGAAGACCCCGCTCGAGTAGAACTGGAAGTGGTTGCCACTCACGTCGATGGCCACTGACACGGGCTGGCTGGCCACCTCCTTGAGTAGCGAGGCCTCGCTGTTTGCATGCACATCCTGTTAGCCGGTTATCTTGGCGGCAGCGTCGGATGACTTCTTACTGTTGCAAGTGCCATCAGCTGCCGTGTAAGGGTAGTTGGCTTCGGCGGTAAGGCCCTCATTGCTGATGATAAACTCGAAGGCATCATCCATGAGGCCGCCATTGCAACCTTGATCAACACTTGTGTCGCAATCAACCAACGGCTGCTCCGAAAGAGAGATCAACTTTCCCGTTGATAACTTTGTGATCCTCTCCGTTGCTGCCACGGCATAGAATGCCCAACAACATCCTGCATAATCGAACATTTTAATAATTTAGTGATGACAAATGGAAGTTTTATTATATGAATTATATTGTAGCTTACCGCATTGTCTCTGGTCTTTGATGAGGGTAACAGCACCTTGCATCCTCCAATCCATTGAAACTGGAACACCACTCACGTTCTCATACTTGAATGGCGTTGTTCCTGATGATGGCTTTTTGCTCCACGACGCTTTGTATCTATTTCGAGAGGCACGAAACTCCTCAGCGGTCAGATCAGCAAATTGATTGACGCCCAATTTATAAGACTTCTTCCCGGCCTGGTTAAAGGACTTGATGAAAGCCACATTGTCCTCGTAAATTTTGCGCCTCATCTCCTTCTCCGCATTGTCCATATAGACACGCCCGTATTGAGCCATCCACATCTCATGACTCTTAGCTATAGCATCATCCTCAAGTGGCCTGGACCAGGCCTGAGATGCCCACAAGCATACAACAATCAAAGACGCGACGAACAGCTTCGTTTGCAAATTCAAAGCCGCCATATCTAACAGTTGTTAGCATGATTATATATTCAGAGTGTTTATGATTGATATTATCAATGTTTGTTTGGTGCATAAATCCCTTGCAAGGTTGTTGGTATTTATAGCTAGGGGCGTCCATGCATGGATTGTTGGTTGCTGGCCCTTAATTTGGACTATTGCTGCTTTAGTGGGATATTTTTCCATGAAATTTGTAGTGAGAAAACATATTAGTTGACGTGATTAAGCCGGCAAGTCAACTTTACCTGATAAGGACCATTAATTCAATTTGCGTGGATGCTGCTTTTTTGGTCTTATATTTGCTCTTTTGATTCTGCAATTTTGGCTAATGCAGCATCAGTTTTCTTGTGTCTGAAATTAGTAATCATGAGTGTTCTTATTTTAATTATGCTTGTTTACACGTTAGGAACTCTTCCAATTTTTGTTTACACGCACTCTTCTAATTTTTGTCGTTTTCCTTTTCAACCGAAAAAATAATTGGTACTTATAAAGTAGTCCTAGTAACTTTCCATTTTCAATAGTGGTAATCTGTTTTAGAGATGAGTGCATTCCCGCTTCCGATTGCTGGAAATCCTGTCGGTGTACTAACAGAAATTGCAATGAGCACTAAGATTTTGTACAAGAAATTCCCGTTTCCGATTCCCGTCTCAATAGTGGTAATCTGTATTTGTGGTAAATTTGGATTGACACTTACAAATAAACAATTAGATTTTTTTTTTGTAAAGGTAGAATATTATTGATGTTATGTACATATATAACAAGGTGAAATTCTCACATACTAATTTAGTGATTGTAGTCACAAAATTCATTAAAAAAATTCAACCACTATAAAATCGCATGAATAAAAATCGCAACGGAAAAAAGGAGTGCCCAAGATTACTACCAATGGTAGTTCCACACCTTCACCATCTTCCTCATAAGTTTCCGCTACACATCTAAGCCCCAGGATATAGAAAAATACAAATATGAGCCACCCACAACCTCCTAGTTTTTTGATGCAGTTGAACCACCATTCAATCACATTTTAAATCTAAGAGATGCATATTAACCCAAAACAAAAAGGCCCATGACAGCCGAAACTGATGAGTGCTTGCAACTGGGCCCCGTCTAATATGTGATGAGCCCATTTCTTTTTTATCTAATGTCTAAAGAGCCCGTAAACCAGATAGAGAGTTCACTTGCTGGTAGGGCTGAAAGTGAACCCGAAAAAATCTGACAACCCGGTAACCTGACCACTCCGAAACACCGAAGCACTGAACACCGAAATACCAAATAATATCGTAAGTTGATATTTGGATTAAACCAAAATCTTCGGTGTAACTTCGGTGTTGGTTTTTAACCAACCCGCAACATCGATTCACTGATGATAATTTATATATATATATATATATATATAAAGTACCCACTTCCCAGTCCCACCTAGAAACTTCTAGTTCTAGCCTTCGCCGTTCTCTCAAATGAACCCTCTTCGCTCTCTCTCTCTCCCCCTCTCTCTCTCAACCCTTTCCCGTCGTCCTCCGTCTCCCTTCTCCCACTGGCCAGGCGGCCACCGGTGCTCCTCCACAACTACTCCTCTACCCTCTCCCTCTAGCCCACACCCTCTTTGCCGTCTACCACTGTCTACCAGCCCGAGTCGTCGCTGCTCCTCCTCCTCCCTCCCGTCACTCTTTTCGTCCATTTGGCTTGGGTTCTTGTGGATTTGAACTATTCTCTCAAATGAACCTCCTTTGCTTTTTTTTGTTTGCTTTGTTGTTGGATTGGGTTTGAAGCTGTTGCTTGTTAGAATTTGTCTCTTTTGTTGGATTGGATCAACGTCAATTCATGGGCCTGGAATTCAACCTGTTACACCGCCAGCCCAAATTTTTCAAGTTCACCACCGACTCACCGAGACACCGTCGGTAAAGGTGTACATCGTGACACCGTCGGCCAACAATTGGCCAAATCTATCCCTTCGGTGTCGGGCCCAATTTTGGGCCAAAACCCATGAAACCGAAAGATACTCACCCCTACTTGCTGGGGGAGTTGTTTGAGGAGATGGAGTGAAAGGTTGTTCGCTTGCTGTTTTTCACACTAAATCTCTTAGCATTTGTACCAACTCTATTTATTATTTGATCCTAAACTTAGTAGCCGAAATATCATTTTGAAAGTTTTTCCCCACAACAATTAAGTTCAGGACATCAAAGTAACATGATAAGATTTTTATTTACTCCAAGAGGAAATAAATTCCAGATTACTCTATAATTGCTTCGTATTAGAAAGCGACATAACATGAGTGTATTCAATTATGTAGCTTTTTTTTTGTAATACAACAATTCGTGAGGGTTCTTGTAGTTTTTGGAGCTCTGGTTTTATTTTCTTTCCATCCCAAATGTAGTTACGATATCGGGTAACGCACAACAATTTTTTAAAAAGACATACAACAGACTAGAGTTATTAAGAAGAAAAGAACAATGAACAAATCATAATTCTTGTTCACCGATGACTTTGACGAAATCTTCAATCACCTTATCAGAACTTCCACTTTCACCAACTGCTTCCCTAGCTATATGCTTCCATTTTCTTGCATTCTGATCACTTCGCTGCTCTCACATTCCATCACTAACTTCAAGCTCTTCACCACCTCTTCCCTCCTCACGACTCCTTTCTCATCCTCTTTGGCTCTTACTCCCACCCTCCATATCTCCTCGATGTACTTGGCATCAGGCATCTGATCAGCCCACTGCGGGACGCCTACCATTGGCACGCCGAGGCTCAGCCCTTCGAGCGTCGAATTCCAGCCGCAGTGCGTCACGAAACAGCCAATTGCTTGGTGTGCAAGCAACTCAATTTGGTTGCACCATGTTATGATCAGACCTTGTTCGCGTGCAGATTCCCTGAACCCTTTAGGATGCTTCCCATGTTCGGATTCCTTCACAACCCATAAGAAATGGAGGCCACTGTCTTTCAACCCCCATGCCATTTCTTCCATTCCTTCCTCTGTTAAGGATACTATGCTTCCAAATGATTCATACACCACTGACCTTGGTGGCTTATTTTCCAGCCAGCTTAGTGACTCTTCGCTGAGTGGCTTCCACAGATTCGCTCCCTACCCTTTGTCACCTTCAATCCGGCCATTCAAATAGGACGAGGGAACCATTGGACCGATCAGCTTCGCTGGCACGTGTTCTGCAATGCTTCTTGCCTCCTTTATACCATCAGAACACAAGTTCAATAATAAGTTGATATGAAAATATTGTAACTAATTGGAGCGAAGACAATTACGTTACGTTTTAGTACCTCGCCTTGTAAGCATAATTTAATCGGTCATAATTATGTAATTCGTGATCCCTAATATTGCATAGAACATAATAGCCAAGATCTTAGAACAAGATAATTTTCACGGATAAATAATCGATCAAGAAAACATACCTTGATCCATGACAAGAGCAACGATGGAAGCGGTTGATCCTCAGAATTGTGTTTCTCCCTCTTGACCCCTTTAGTTTGACAAGCTTTCTTTGATGGAGAAAAAATTTACGTAATTGGATTGAGAGAGGACCAATCCCTTGAGTTCTTTATATAAACCCACCATCAAAGTATATCATGAGTTACTAGTTACTTTCATTTAATTTATTTAAGTAACTAAGAGTTACTATAAGTTACCTTTATTTACTTGGGCCACAAAACGCATACAACAACATTAAATTCTAACACGCCTTCCAATTCTTGAAAGGTGTTAGCAAAAATGCAGTCAGCCTTGTCCAAGTTGGAGAATTGGCTGAGCTTCATGTTGAGGTAAGCCGGGTAGCTATTAGGGAACTTGACAAACAAGGGCAAGTCCGGATAATTAAGAGAAGGTAGTCCAGGGATGGACAAAGGTGCATCTTCCAACTTGATTGGAAGAGGAAGCAATCCATGGTAGATACGAGCGAAAATGTGAGTTACACAGGCCGAGTTGGTGAAGAAAGGAGCTCCGTATATCCTGTGTTTCTTGGCCACATCAAGAGCCCAAGGCAGGAAAGAGTCGTACACAACACAATTGATTGGAAACTCTGTGTCCTGAAACTTGGTGATAAGATGTGACAGGGTGATGAATCCGTTTTCCTGGAAGGACTTGAGGAACAACGTCTCGTTCTTGGCTTGCGCAAACCCACCTTTGTCGAAGTCATCTCTGATGGCTTCGACGGAGATATTGTGCATGCGTACGGTCTTGACAACGTAAGGCGGGACGGCAAGTGTGGCCTTGACACCTTTGGAGGCCAAGCGTTTAGCGAATTGGAGAAGAGGGTTTATATGACCTTGGCTTGGATAGGGAAGCACCACTACGTGCCCTTTGTAGCATGTTTCCTCCATCATTCCCTTTCTTTGTTTCTTTTGCTATTGTTGTTTGGTCTTTCTAATTGATTTCCATTGAGTTACATGTACGTTTCTTTATCTGTATTTATAGGGTGGAAATGGAATTGACGGGAATAAGATAAGATATTGAAATCTGATCAAATTGTAGGTGAGGTTTAATGAGGCCTTATATCTCCATGCATACACATACCTTCTTTGCCTGATTTTTTTTCCTTCTTCTAAGTGTTTGTGATTTCCTGTCAATTTCTGGTTGATTCTTTCCTTAGATGTCCATATCAAATGTGATTGACCTTCCATAAGAAACATTCAATATAATCTTTTAATATACTGGTTGAGCATAATAAAATCAGTGACAATATTTAGGAAGCATAAAAATGAATACATTAAAATCTTTCTAAAGTGATATCGTTGGGACCGGAGAAAATTACCACTTTAGAGAGGTTATTACATAAGAGAGGTTTACATTTTTTTCTTCCAAAAATATTAAAATTTTATTTTTGAACAATAAATAAGTAAATACCAAAATATTACTTTGTCTATAATCAAATTATCTAAAATCTTAATTTATAGCGTTATTCAAATGTTACACTCGATTGAGATATTTTCTTACAAAGACAACGATCATAATGACCATTTGAAGACAATTGAGAAGATGAATGATGATGTAAAATTTACAAAACAAGCAAGTCTAGCACAAATTAGTGTCTTAGAATATTTTTCGTATTTGTAAAGTCTGCAAAAATACATGTATTTATTCAAAAATATCACTTTATGCAAAAATTGGGACTGAAATTTAACACTAAAATTTTTTGAAAAAATATTAATTATTACGATAGAGGGGTTATTAAATTTTAACACTAGTCTCGACTCGAGACTGAGATTTTTTTTATCAATTTAGAGAGGTTATCACTTTAGAGGAGATCACTTTACAGAGGTTTTACTATATTTAGAACACTCGTAATAAATAGTAGTATATATGAAAGAATGGATGACACATCATATACGTGACTCGATTAAAAGATCTATATCAACGAAACTGAGACGATCATCACTATAATATGTGGAGATAAGAGGATGCATAAGCCACAGAGGAAGCTATACCTCAAGTCTAAATCTACCTATACTATTATAGTCGTTGTGAAAAGCAAGCCTATACTTCTCCTCCTATTTATAGTAGAAAACCCCAATATACTATACAACATGAATATATAGTTCTAATCTAATCAGAATTTCATTATCTAGCAAGGTGTACCATTGCTCACTCCATGATATATCATTGTTTGTTGTATGGTATAACATTCCTCACAGAATATTGTACCATTATTCATAGCATATTGTACCACTATTCGCGGCTTGCTGTATCTTTGCTTGCGTTTTGATGGGAGCCCCTCGCAATAAAGTGAATAACTAAGAGTTGTTGAACACAGAGAGTGGTGCCTAGAGGTCGTGAGATCCGGCCGGAAGAAGTAAATCTTAGGATCTGGGTTTTATTTTTATAAAATAGGGGGTATTTATACAAGTTCGGCCCCCATTTACCTTAAAAGAAAAATATCAAAATCGTAAGTATGGCAAATATTTGGTTTAATCATCAGGCAGGAATATTCCCTTAAAGATCCTGGAATGTGCGTGCCAGTCAAGGATAACAACTTCTCGGGGAAGTTATCTCGAGCGAACGCTGCCCGCTTCAGCCTCTCTTCAGTAAAAACTCTGTGCGGCTGTGAGCTCTGTGCGCTCCATTTGGGCTTCAGTAAAAAGATCGCGTGGTCGTGAGCATCGTGCGCTTCGTCTGTTCATCGTTCGACTCTGGCTAAAGGGCTCCGAGCAGGTATAGTTCCTTTGATTTTCATGCTTCACTTGGGTGTCTGGGCAGATGCTCCACTTGGGTGTAAAACTGGCATCCGAGCGTTGTATGTAGTGGACTGCCTTGACTCGCGAACAATAGCTCATAGTGTAGCTTCGCGGTCATTTCGCATACGTTGCATCACTTTGCTTGGCTTGGCCTTGCAGTTCTTCTTCTCCGTCGACCTTGGCATGAGCTTAATCTTCTCCGAGCCTCTCCTTATGGCTCTCATTTTCCATGTTTCCTTCTTAACATGCAAAAGACTCACGAGAAAGTCCATCAATGGTAACAAGCCAAAAATTGACGAAAAGACACAAGACTCTATATAAAAATAACTAAAAACTATCTAAAATGACACCAAAATGGCCTGATAAAATGAGTGTGTTGGACATCATCACGTTTCCTATTTATATAATACCTACTGAGCCTAGAGACTTGATTTATTGTTTGCGAGTATAGTAATTATAATGTGTACAAATGTAAAGACAAATCGATAATAAGAGATACAATAGAATGCTTCCAAAGTGATCCTCCCTAAATTACTGATAAAAAATCTCGATTTAAAGTTGGGATGAATGTTAAAATTTAATAATCTTTCTATCGTAATAACTAATATATTATCAAAAAAAATTATTACTAAATTTTGATCCCAACTTCTGCATAAAATAAAAATTTCAAATAAATATATGTTAAGATAATAGTTTGTCCTAAGTTTATTTATTTGATAATTTTTGCATCATCATTCATCTTCTAAATTATCTATAAATAATTCTTATAGTTTCATCTTGTTTGATGGTTTGAATATAAATAATTAATAACTTCAATTTATCTATAATTTTTTGTGACTTGAATATTGATAAAGGTGTACATGTAAATCCCGATAGAAAGTGATATTTTTCTCGAATTCTAATAATCACTTTATAAATTTCTACTGTACTGAGAATACCAATCCAATGGCAAGTTTTTTTGGTAAGATCCAATCGAATAACAAGTTTTTTTGGTAATGTTAGACCTAGGGCCCATTAGTCACTTATTATTGGGCAAAAATGGGCTCAGGCTCATTAGGCCCAAAAGTCATTGGGCTGACACGTGGCAAACGTGTGGCATGCCACGTGGCAAAGCTATTGGGTAGCTTCGCCAAAGCTAATGGGTAGCTTCGACACTTGGCGCCACATGGGTGCCACGTGGCGCACATGTGAGAGCCGAACCTCCCTATAAAAGGGAGAAAGATCTGGTGACCAGATTGTACTTTTTCCCATTCTGATAAAATACACATCAGAGGACTTATTACGGATTAGTTTCAGTAGTTCTCAGATTTTGCAAAGCAAGAAAACTCGTGGAAATCGTTTACGTATCTGATCCGTTTGTGATCGTAAACTGCCGGTGACAATATCTCGTTATCCGATCCTGTGTGAAGCACGCTACAACAAGTAAGTCTTGTTATTTATTAATGAATTTATTTTATTAATTAAGAGATAATTAACTCATAATTATGTATTAATTATGGGCCAAATCCTTCAGGTAAGATCCAATCCAATGGGAAGTTAATCTCTAGTTTCAATTTCAATTCAAAGCCTTCTAACAGGTTTCAATTTCCTTATTTGTTTATCTCCAGTTTTTAGAGCACAGTCTAAATCCACGCATGTTCTTTATACATTTTGGTCTCTTCAAACTCTCCATAAATTTAGGTCTCTTGGTGTTCTTTATGTATCTAGATCCATGCATGTACGTGTGCTGGAATATTAACAAACAGTCCCTTTAGATGTTTTAGCTATAAATTGTTTTAGATTGCAACCCTATTAAAACCCATAGATACCCATCTTTTTCAAATATTTTGTGTCATGTCCTTCGGTGAAAATTTCGGAAAAGTTTCAGGATTAAACTAAAATTTGCCATTTCAGTTTAACCCCGAAAGAGAGAAGACGACGGTGAAGGAGAACGGCGGCACGACGGGCCGTGCGACCGGTACGGTCGTGACCGGATGGCCACGGCGAGTCGAACGCGACTGGTGGCGGACGCTGACTCGCCGCCGTGAGAGAGCGGTCGTAGGAGGGCGATTCGGAGGCGATTTCGCCTTCGCAGTCGGGGAGAGAGAAAGTGAAGGGGCAAAATCGTAATTTCATGATTTTTCCGGAAATTTTTTATACCCCGGTTCGATTCAATTATAACCGGACGAATTGGTCTGGTTCTTGGTTCGACCGAATTGGATAAATTATTTTTATTCAATAAAAATTCATTAAAAATAATTAAAAAAATTCTAAGTTAATTTTTGGGACTAAGTTTTTTAAATTATTAAGATAATTTCAAGAACATAAATATTTTTTTAATTTAATTGGATAAATTAATTTTATTCGATTAAAATTCAATTAATATTGATAAAAAATTATAAGTTAATTTTTTAGTTAAGTTTTTAAGATTATTAGAATAATTTTAAAGTCTTGAATATATTTTGGAATAAGTTCTGAAATATATTGAACATAATATACAATTACATTTAAGAATCTAGAATTGAACAGATCCTTTGAGTGTGTGTTCATCGTTTGATTAAAAATTATCTATTTTTGATCATTGGGTAAATATGTGTATTGACCTAAAATTAACCTGTATATGTTGCAGATTAACGATGATGAAATATAAGACGGTTGTGTATCCAAACTTTTGTGCACGTGAAATACATGAAGGCATACTCAAGTGTCGCCTTTCGAGTCGACAACCAAAGGACGATATGTATGTTCTAATAGAACATATAGAGAATGTTCATCAAAAGATGCAGGATTGCATCTGGGCAGGAGGATATGACCATGGAGAGGATTGGCCTTCCATGTTTAGTGATCTTTTGATCACACTCAGGATTAAGAAAAAAATGGAATTTTTCCTACAACCTGAGGATTATTCACACAGAGATGCACTGGTGGGTTTAGTCTTTTATTTACAGAATAAAAGACTTCTGGAGGAAATGATCTCCAATCCTCCTATGGGACTACGTAGTGGACGTATGATACGTCGCTACTGTAGCCAGGGATACTTTTATAGTTTTCCCATTCCATGTGCAGTGTGGATTTTAGATTCTGCACCTATCTTAGTTGTGACTGTTTGAATCCTCTTAAGTCCATAAATAGATCCTTAATGTATTTTAGTATATCTTGTTGAAAGTTTCCATATACATATGTCATTTTTGGGAAACTTTGTTATATACTAGGTATTCATAGAAGCTTTATATACATATGTGAGTATTCAAAACTTCATGTATATCCTTGTATATATAAATAAAAGGCTTGTGAGCTTTTTATTTTTGTGATTATATAATGTGTTTATTTGATTGCTCGTGTTATATCCACTTGTATTTACTATCAAAGAACTTAGGATAATTAAAGTTTGAGATTAATTCTTGAAGGGTAAGGAGAAACACACCCGTGACCTACTTTAAATTCAAGATTAGTCAAGGACTTTATATCATTCAGAGTTATAACGTATAGTAAATTTGTATCGTATTGCTAATAATGACTCCTTTATGTACTTTTATATAATTTCTGTTAGTTATGTCGATTGCTTCCAAATCGATTGTCGCTGAGCTCAACAAGGAGTTGAAGCTTAATGGTGATAACTACGATAACTGAAGTATGAAAATACTATATGTGCTAGAAGAACAAGATGTTCTTGATATGACATCTACAATATTAGTTGAACCTGAATCAGGTACTACTGCACAGCATAAGCGTGACAGTGACGCTTTTATAGCTTGGAAAAAGAAGAACTCTACTGCTTGTCTCATCTTGCTAAGTACGATGATGGATGATATTACCAGGTAATTTCGTGTCTATGACAATGCAAAGGACCTATGGGATGCTCTAAAAGAAAGTTTCGGGAGGCTTTCAATCTCGAAGCTACGTGCTTTGACTATAAGATTTGATACTTATAAGAAACGCCCTGATCATTCTATGCAAAAGCATCTCAGGTTAATGTCAAACATGATTGGTGAGCTGGTTGAGGCTGGCCATATGCTTAGTAATGAGCAGCAAATCCAGGCTGTCATTCGTTCCCTACCTGTGAGCTGGGAACATATAAAAATGACACTTACCCATGCTGATAATGTTACGATATTTGACGACATGGCCCGATACCTTGAGCTAGAAGAGGATCACCTCCTAGCTATTAGAGTACACCCTGAAGCCCACATGAATCAGTCTAGTGGCACAGGGAGTAAGAGAATAAGAGGTAAAAAAGGCAAGGGTAAGAAAAATAGAAACAAGAGCAAAGCTAAAAATTCTAAAACTAGTGAGAAAAGTTCTTGAAGAAAGAAAAAAAGAAAGTTTAACATCAAGAAAGTCAGATGTTACAACTGTCAAAGGAAAGGTCATTTCGCTAAAGATTGCATGGAAGAAAAGAAGGTACATCAGATTCACTGATATGTGAGTAAATTATATGTATCTAGTACTGTTCTTCTATCTGAAACTCATCATATGTGGGTGATTGATTCAGGAGCGACCGACCATGTAACAAAAAATCGTGAAGCTTTTGTTGATTTTCGACGGTTGTCAGTACAAGCAAAAAATATTTTTGTTGGTAACAACACACGAGTGGATGTTAAGGGTATGGGTACATGTAAAATGAACCTGCGTCAAGGACGTACCCTATTTCTACATGATGTGTTGTTTGCTCCAGCAATTTTACGAAACTTAATTTCTGTTTCAGCCTTGATGGCTCTTGGATTTCGATTGCTGTTTGAGAATAGTTCTGTACAGTTTATTTTTTTGTTAATTATTGTCCAAGTGGATAGTCGAGTCTACGAGAAATCTCTTTTATCTTCTTTTTTCACTGACATGACAAGTTGGACTCTCACAGATTATGAAAGTTTTACCACCTCAAACGGGAGTTCTACTTCCACTAGACAAGATCGTGGGTAAGCTCATGTCAATGAGACATACAAGAGGTCGAGCGCATGAATGAGTTCTACTTGTCATTTCAGCACAAATGATGAGAAAAATGACATGTGGCGGACATGATCATCTACACAAGTATCAATTGACAAAAATTAATCTGATCATAAAATTATCACTAAAATTGTCAATTTGGAAAATTTCTATTTTAAGAAGAAAAAAATGAAATCATGAATATTTTGTCAAAGAAGACTCAAACTAGATGATACTAAAGTGATTTTTTTTAAAAACAATTGCTTTTTTTTTTTACTTCCCTTGCAATTTTATGATGCCCTCAAACACGAATCTCCCATTTTTTAAAGGATTATTAGCCGAACAATTCTGCTATATTCCCTGCATCTTGGAATATTTACCATGATCCCCCGCATATCAGGATATCCTATCAAAAGAAGAAATAATATCACATAAAACAATTACATGATTTTGATTGTGAAATTTGGAATGGCTCCAATTTCTGTTTCTTGTAATTGACGGCTGCTACATAAGATTTACGACATGTCAACTATTTATTAGTTGCAACGTCTAGAAGTTGTTACGGTGTATCTTCACTTTGTTTTCATAGTTGCCCACTTATTTTTCTTCCTGGATCATATTTTATTTTCGATTGCTGATTAGTTACGTATAGTATACATGGGGTTGAAATTTACACTTACTTGGCATCAACTCACATACAATGAAATGAAAGTTAATCGAAGATCCGGTATATTATATTAAAATATGTATTTTCAATCTTAAAGTAATAAATTGATAAATTTTGCACATTTACTAACAAAATCTAACAAGATATCAGTATTGACAATGTTGGTAAAGAATTTCTACGTAGACCTTGAAAATTTGTACATGAATTGGTAGTTACTTCTCAATGACCAATAGTCAAGGTTGACCAGGCATGGTTGCAACCAGAACAAACAACAATATGAACGCTGCTAAAAACGACCATTGGATTCTGTCTGCAGACGAGTGCTTGGTTGTCGCAGTCTCGTGCTTGCCGGTGTCGATCATCACCTCGAACCGGCAAGAATTCTGCGACGGATCGAGGGTCGTGACGATCGACAAATTCGAGAAGACACAAGAGCCTCTCCTCTGGTTCATGCTCTGGTAGTACATGTTGAAAGCATAAGAAGCATTGCTTCTGGTATCCAGCTGACTGCAAGAGGATCCATACCCCAGGCTCGTGCAATCCGCGTAAGTGCACGCATATTCTATGCTGCTGGCCAGATTCGGGTCCGAGACGCTTGCTTGAGGGGACATTATGCACCACTGCCTGGCTAGGTACTTCACACCCTTGGCAGGGACCAGAGCCTTCCCGCTCCCCGTGTCGAGTTGGTACTTCAATGTTCCGTCGAAGTAGAAGATCCCCCAATGTCTCTCGAAGTTGCCAGGCTGAATGCTCTTTTCGTCCTCATCCAGGAGCGAGAACAAGTAGACTTCGGGAGGGGTCGGCCGCCTAGGCGTTCCTTGGCCTTGGAGTATCCTGCTGACTAGGCCTTGGTTGAACCTGCGTGCATACTCTGCATTGGCATGAGTGTCGCCATCGGTCGGCCAGCCAACCTCGCCGATCATGACTTGCATCGAGGAGAACCCGTTCTTTTCGAGGGCCGCAATGAGGGTGTCGTAGTTGGCCTCGAAGACGTTGGTGTAGGCTATCGAGCCGTCCACCACGGGGGTTGCTGTGCCATTGAAGAATGCATACTCCAATGGGAAGTCGGGGTCATCACATTTTATGCAACATGCTTAGTCATACCAGAGAAAGTTTTATCTACCGCAGAAAGTAATAGCTAGTAATTATTGTTGTTAGATTTTAACTAATTATGGAATTCACGAGTTTAACTTTTAAGCTAGTCGTTAAACTAGCCTGACCATACTTACTATAGTCATCTATAAATGTGATGAAGTAATATGCTCCATGTCTAGCCCTCACATTCATTGGACTACAAACATCAGAATGAATTAACTGCAGTGGAAAGGTGGCTCTAGTTCCTTTACCAAATAGTTTTCTTATCAATTTTTCTTCTAGACATCGTTCGTATGTAGGTAAAATAGCTTTTTCTAAATTATCTAATAGTCCTGCCTTAGCTAGACGATTCATGCGATCTTGACCAATATGGTCCAATTTAGAATGCCACAAATTAATGTTATCTCGAGACCTTTGCACATTAGTGACTAAGGAAAAACAAGATTTTGATAACTGATCAATATCCATAATTAAGAAACTACCTGATTTAAAACCAGATCCATAAAAAATGTGTTCT
Organism: Hypericum androsaemum; assembly: GCA_963995505.1. Lineage (NCBI taxonomy): Eukaryota > Viridiplantae > Streptophyta > Magnoliopsida > Malpighiales > Hypericaceae > Hypericum > Hypericum androsaemum. Next base: position 12,024,278 of record OZ023192.1, read on the forward strand.
AACTCACAAATCTGAAATATTTAGTTGTTTCAAGATTTTTATTAATTTTGCTGAGAATCAACATAATAGAAAGATTAAGGTCTTACAAATAGATCGTGGCCGTGAGTATCTTTCTGATGAATTTAATATTCTATGCCAAGAAAAAGGAATTGAACATCAGTTGTCCATTCCTTATACACCTCAACAAAATGGGGTAGCGAAAAGAAGAAACAGAACCCTTCATGACATGGTTAGATCTATGATGGCTGAGGCAAATTTGTCCATATCATTTTATGGCAATGCGCTCCTTACCGCAGCATATGTTCTAAACCGAGTCTCCTCTAAATCTGTCGCCACCACCCCTTACGAAATATGGACAGGTCAAAAATCCGATCTAAGCTACTTAAGACCGTGGGGGTGCGCGTCTTATGTCCATTCTACCTCTAGTTCTTTCGGTAAATTAGGACCGAGAGGTAGAAAGAGTATCTTTATAAGATACTCTGAAGTATCAAAGGGATACATTTTCGTATGTGAACTCAAAAATAGACAAGTGACAGAATTTGAATCACGAGATATCATATTTTTGAAAAATACTTTTCCGAAATTGGGAGACATAAGTAGTGATCTTACGTTATACGAAATTATTGAGGCAGAATCATCTGGATCGCTCCAACCGAGTGGGAGAATTGTGGAGGAAAATCAAGTTTTTCCATCTCAAAATGATCTAGTAGTTCACGATCCTAGTGTGAGTACATTTCCAAATTCTAGTGGGAGTATGGATTATCCCTTTAGTGGGAGTACTATTCCTGGTTATGATGAATATATTAGAGATGTTTATCAAAATCGTGAACTTCGTAGAACCAAAAGAACTAGCATTCTACGTAAATGATTTCAATGTGCTGCTAATGCTTTCTTGGTATCATTGAAAAATAACAATGGTCCAAGTGAGATTCTTTTGGCAATCCTACAAGATGAGAATGAACTCAAGAATGTTTCTACTGCTCTATCATCTCCTGATAAAATGAATGGATTAAAGCAATGGAGGAAGAGATGGCTTCGATGAAGAAAAACTATAATTAGGAATTGGTTGATCTGCCTAGTGAACGTAGGGCAATTAGGAACAAATGGGTTCTCAAGATTAAGCGTAAAGCAGATGGCTGTATCGAAAGGTACAAAGCTCGATTAGTTGCCCAAGGATTCAAACAACAGGAAGGAATAGACTATGAGGAGACTTTCGCACCTGTTGTGAGATTTACATCCATTAGGATAATTCTGGCTATGGTAGCAAATTTAGACCTTGAGCTACATCAAATGGATGTTAAGACTGCTTTTCTCAATGAAGAATTGGATGAAGAAATCTATATGATTCAGCCAGAGGGCTACATCCAAAAAGGCTGCGAACGTAAAGTTTACAAATTGATGAGATCAATTTATGGCTTTAAACAGTCTTCTAGACAATGGTACATTCGCTTTCATAATACGATCATGTCGCATGATTTTAAAATGATAGACGAAGACCATTGTGTCTATTTAAAATATTCGGATAATAATTTGTCATTATTACACTGTATGTAGATGACATACTGATAGCTGGAAATGACAAGGGATATCTTAATGAGCTCAAAGTTTGGTTTTCATCCAACTTTGAAATGAAAGATATGGGTGAAGCTAATTACATTCTCGGAGTTAAGATTACGAGAAATTGCTCGAAAAGGTTATTATCTCTTTCACAAGAGACATATATCCATAAGTAGTAGAGCGATTTAATTGTAATAATAGTAATCACAAGTTTGTCCCGATTGTCAAAGACCATCATCTTAATAAAAATATGTGTCCTATAACAGCTCAACAGAAAAGGGATACGATGAAAATCCCTTATGCTAATGCAGTTGGTTTTCTGATGTACGCAATATTGTGTACAAGACCAGACATTTGCTATGCTGTCGGTATAGCTAGTAGATATCAGTCTAATCCAGGTCAAGCACATTGGAAAGCAGTTAAAGAAATTATGAAATACTTGAATACGACTGCAAAATACTCACTGGTTTATCAAAGTCAAGACCTGATATTGAGAGGTTACACCGATGCTGATTGGGGTGGTGATATGGATGAGAATAAATCTACATCTGGATATGTCTTCATGCTTGACAGAGGTACTATTTCGTGGAGTAGCAAGAAACAAAAGTGTGTTTCTCTGTCAACTATGGAAGCTGAGTAAGTTGCTTCTGCGGCAGCTGTACAAGAAGCAGTATGGTTGAAGAAATTTCTAAACCATTTATCCCTAACCAACTCAAAAGGACCATTTATCCCTAACCAACTCGATGTATGCTGGTCGCACGAAATTTTTGCTAAACATAATCTGAGACATTGTTGATTATGATCAATAATGTGTGAGTGGGAGATGTTGGACCTAGGGCCCATTAGTCACCCATTATTGGGCAAAAATGGGCCCAGGCCCATTAGGACCAAAAGCCATTGGGCCGACACGTGGCAAACGCGTGGCATGCCACGTGGCAAAGCTAATGGGTAGCTTCGCCACGTGGCGCCACGTGCCAAAGCTATTGGGTAGCTTCGACACTTGGCGCCACGTGGGTGCCACGTGGCGCACATGTGAGAGCTGGACCTCCCTATAAAAGGAAGAAAGATCTGGTGACCAGATTGTACTTTTTTCCATTCTGATAAAATACATATCAGAGGACTTATTACGGATTAGTTCCAGTAGTTCTCAAATTTTGCAAAGCAAGAAAACTCGTGGAAATCGTTTACGTATCCGATCCGTTTGTGATCGTACACTGCCGGTGACAATATCTCGTTATCCGATCATGTGTGAAGCACGCTACAACAAATAAGTCTTGTTATTTATTAATAAATTTATTTCATTAATTAAGAGATAATTAACTCATAATCATATATTAATTATGGGCAAAATCCTTCAGGTAAGATCCAATCCAATGGGAAGTTTTTTTAAATCAGGCAAGTTAATCTCCAGTTTCAATTTCAATTCAAAGCCTTCTAACAGGTTTCAATTTCCTTATTTGTTTATCTCCAGTTTTTGGAACACAGTCTAAATCCACGCATGTTCTTTATACATTTTGGTCCCTTCAAACTCTCCATAAATTTAGGTCTCTTGGTGTTCTTTATGTATCTAGATCCATGCATGTACTAGTGCTGGAATATTAACAAACAGTCCCTTTAGATGTTTTAGCTATAAATTGTTTTAGATTGCAACCCTATTAAAACCCATAGATACCCATCTTTTTCAAGTATCTTGTTCATAACATAACATAACATACCAACCATGGCACAGAACTTAGAGAAAGCACTTACGCTTCTGGTTCTTCTAGTTCTGCCTCTGGCATATCAAGCCCGGTCGCCAGGCTCCATCCCCGAGAGGCACGAAGCGTGGATGGCGAAGTTCGGTCGAACCTACAAGGACAACGAAACCAAGCAAATGAGGATGGAGATCTTTAACGACAACGTGGCGTTCATCGAGTCCTTTAACCGAGCTGGCAATGACACCATCAAGCTCGGCGTCAACGGGTTCGCTGACCTAACGGGGGAGGAATTCGTAGCCACCTTTACGGGTTTCAAGCCGACGTCCGTTGTGAATGGGTTTGCGTTTAGGTACGCAAATGTTACTCAGATTCCAACGATCGTAGATTGGAGACTTAAAGGAGCTGTCACCCCAGTCAAGAGCCAGGGCAGATGCGGTAAGTTTCTTAAATATGATTCGAACTTTCTTAAATTTTAATAGGTTTTAAAATATTTTCACCGGTTTTTCTAAAATTTGTACCGTGTATGACACTTTATACCAGTATTCGACATTTTTAACCTTTGAATGTCGGTATACTTTTCTTTTTTCACATAAATCTTTTCCAAATTTCCGTCACTTATTTTATGCAACTTACTCTTATCATGTAAATAGAGTAAGTGTTTTTCTTTCAGAGGCTTAGTATAATTACAATATTTTTCATGAAAGACCTAAAATTAATGTTATGTAACACGAAATCTACAGGAAGCTGCTGGGCATTTTCGACCATTGCAGCGGTGGAAGCGATCCACAAGATCAAGACAGGACAGCTGATCTCTCTGTCCGAACAAGAACTAGTCGATTGCGATACGAACGACATCGGCTGCATTGGCGGTTCCCTAAACGGCGCTTACCGGTACATCGCGGAAAGCAATGGCATTGCCTCCGAATCCGCCTACCCGTACCGCTTCAAGGCTCAGCCTTGCAACAGGACTAAACTGCCAACCCGCGCTGTCAAGATCAAAGGGTTCGAGGCCCCGCCCCTATACAACGAGGACGCAATTGCGAAGGCGGTGGCGAACCAACCCGTATCAGTCGGGATCGCGGTCGGCGGGCGTGCGTTCCAGTTCTACAAGAGGGGTGTGATCACCAAGAACTGCGGGGAGTTCATAACGCACGCCGTTACGTTCGTCGGATACGGGAAGAGTAAGCAAGGTGTGGAGTTTTGGCTGGCTAAGAATCAATGGGGAGCATGGTGGGGAGAAGGTGGATACCTTAGAATCGCGAGGAATCACGGGATTCCAAAGGAAGGCGTGTGCTTGATTGCTACAATGCCTGCTTATCCTGTTGTTGATTAGATCGGAAAATAGCTAACGAGTGTGTTCCTATTTTAGGGATGATTCTCTCTCGTTAATTATCTTGATCTTTGGGTTTGCAAGGATTTGTAATAACTGAGTTTCTTGCAGTGATTATATTCTGCAAGGACTTGTAATAATTCCATGATATAAACACACTATTATTTATACTAACAAGATCCGAAATTTTATTTCCTCCGAACATTTGTGTGGAATCTATGAAGTAGAACCGAACTTCACTTTATTATTGTGTCTACAAAATTATGGAGCAAAACTAGAGAGGAAAAAGCGAAATTATGGCGTGAAGATGGCTCTCCGTTTGGATAGGAGGGCTCATGTGGTATGTAAATCCGGAAGAAGCAATTGAGGAGATTTAATGCGATTAACAGATATTGATTTCTATCTTTCTGAGACGGTCAAAGTGATGTTATATATATACTGAACATTGCAGGAAATTGCTGGGAATTTCTGCAATGACAGCAATAGAAGAAATCCACCAAATTTTGACAGGAAAGCTAATCGCGCTTTCGGAACCGTAGATAGTCAAATCCGACTCGAATGACCATGGCCATTCGCCCAACGGTTATGAGAGCCCTCCTCCGAAGGAAGGATGATGATGCAATGTTGAATGCGTGGCAAACCAACCAGCCTCCGCTGTGATTGCGACCGCCAGACGTGCTTTCGTGCACTACAACAGCCGCGGGGTGATCAGCGGCGACTGAGGAACATTTATAGACCGGTGGTGTCACAATAGTTGGATGTGGGGCAAGTAAAGATGGCATAGATAATAAGCAAGTACAATACAAAAGAAACATATTTGAATAGGAGGAAATATGAAAGGGTAAGGAGAGTACAGAATTCCTCAGTATGAAGCATCAACAACTTTCTATTTTCAATAATGCTAATCTGTTTTAGAGATGTGTGCATTCCCGTTTCCGATTGCCGGAAGTCCTGTTGGTGTACTACAAGAAATTGCAATGAGCACCTAGATGATGTACATATATAACAAGGGTGAAATTTTCACATACTAAGTACGTGGTTGTATTCACAAGGCTCATTAAAAAAATTCAAACACGATAAAATTCTGTGAAAAAAAATCGCAACGGAAAAAAAGAGCTCCCAAGATTACTACCAACGGTAATTCTACACCTTCACCAGCTTCCTCGCAAGTTTCTGCTACACATCTAAACCCCAAGATCTAGAAAATTACAAATATGAGCCACCCACAACCTCCTAGATTTTTGATGCAACTGAACCACCATTCAATTGCATTTTTAATCTAAGAGATGCATTTTAACCCAAAAGAAAAAGGCCCATAACAGCCAAAACTAATGAATGCTTGAAACTGGGCTCCGTCTAAGATGTGATGAGCCCATTGCTTTATCTAATGTCTAAAGAGCCCGTAAACCAGATAGAGAGTTCACTTGCTGGGTGAGTTGTTTGAGGAGATGGATTGTAAGTAGGGATAGTAATGGGTAGGATAGGGTAGGGTAGGGTAGGGTAGGGTATTGATAGAATCTTATTTATACTTTAGTTTTTTTGGATGGATTTATATCCTACACTCGATCTTACAAATTTTTTATTGTTAGATTCATACCTTATTTTCCTGGAGGCCCAGAGTCTACAGGGTCTGCAGGGTCTGACCCTTTAACATTCTGCATTTTGATAATTTTTAATCAAAATTTAATTTTTATATAAAATTTAAATAAATTCAAGACATATACTACTTACACATTCAATAGAAATTGATGAAACATCAAATTTTGTAATTTAATTTCAATAGTCCAAAGTTTTTCTTTTAGAGTTTGAAGTACATAAACAATTCAACAAAAGAAAAATATAGCATGTCAGCTTCTAGTGATCCATCATTCACGACATCTTTTAAGCTAGTTGCGGAATAACATAATAAATATGTTAAAGTTAACCGTAAAGTATATTATATATATTATCAATACGGTCTAACAAGGGTCTAACTAGAGTCTAATTAGGGTAGAGTCTAAAATAGGGTAAAAATGTAAGGGTAGGGTCCGACCCACAGGGTCTAGCTATGGATTCATACTCTACCCTAGACCCTACCTCTAAACATGGACTCATATCCATACCCTACCCTAGACCCAATCAAAGTCAACATACCCTAAATCCGTAGGGTAAGAGTAGGGTCCGACCCTCAGAGTATAGATATTTCTACCATCCCTAGAGGTAAGAGGTTGTTCGCTTGCTGTTATTATCACTTACATCTCTTGATTGACTTTTTAAGGATGACCTAGCTATATCCCGAGTATAAATTTTTATACCAATATTATACCCGTCATGAATTTTCGAACGCGGCGGATTGATTCTTATCCTCTGCCAATATTATACCTGTTTTCAAATGTAACACTCCATGGCACTGATCCCAACATGAAAAAATCAATGCCTGTCAACCTTTCGGAATGATCCAAGTTTCACATGAAAACATTTTGCCTCTAGTAATAAAAAGAGGGCCAATAATTTTGATTGCTACGATATGCAAATTTATTCGACTCTCTAATACAAAGCTGATTTTGAAGGACAAACATTTAATTCTCAACAAGGACAACAAAGCATTTACAGATCTTCAAATGTCGTATAAGAAATTGTATAGAAAACATAAAAAGACCTAGACAAAAACATGTCTGAAGATTTTATATGCATTCCATTATATATGCCAGAATTGAGCAAGACTCGCACATATATTCTCATTTAAGAATGTTCCGAATGAGGGCACGACATCGGGAATGATATCTTGATTGCATGCTCCTAACAATGCTACGGAAAATAGGAGAAAAGAGTTGCATCTACTGAATTAGCATCCAACATTTTAAAAAAAACCCCACATATTTGCTCTTCTAGTGTTTAGAAAACAACATTTGATTCGCAGGTGATTGTATAAAAAGAATGGTCAATCGATGCATTGCATTCACCACATCACTTATGCACTTGGTTTACATTATAACTGTGAAGATCAGGAAACCATAATGAATAATTAAAAGTTAGGGGAAAGTAAATTATAATTTGTCTAGGGACTAAACTAAATTTTTGCCAAACTTTAACCTATAAAAGAAGGCTGGACGAAACCATAAAGCTCACCCTTCTGAAATTCTATTTTTTTCTCTTTCAAGGTAGAAAAAATCTTTCGGGCGAGCCCAGGGACGAGGGAGAACACGACGACACCTTCTGAGACGCTAGGGTAAGCTGTCTTGTCCGTCTCTGTTGTGAATCGCTGAAGTTCGGGGATAAATCGTAGTGCTTGATTGATCACAAATCTGTAGGGACTTGAGGAGGACGCCAAAAAGTAGGAGAGACGCGGATTGACGAGGTTAGGTTAGAAAGAAATGAAGTAAGTCGAACCTCTTTTCCATCTGCAAAGTATGAACGTATTTGGGACATAGTCCGTTTGTATTTGACTATTTGGGGTGTATTCTGTCTATATTTGACTATTGTGAGTATGTGCCGTATTTATTTCGCACTCTGCCCTGTGATCTGAATTTGTTTTAAGTTTTGCCATGCGATCTATATGCGAGTATGTGTATTCTGCCATGTGATCCGTATAAGTTCTGTATGTTCTGGTCGGGATTATCCCGGTGCTTCTGTGCCCGTAGAGTACTCTGGATTTTCGTACTCTATGTGAGCATCGGTGATATCTGTGCCCTGTGGTGAGACTGTCCTTTTTGTTTCTGTGCCTCTAGCGTTAAGGATTTGTCTTATGTGCCACACAGGTTCCCGATAGTCGTACTCCGGAGTCCGTCATTGGTGTTAAAGTCGTTGATTCTGTTTCGATTTGGTGCAATCTGTATATGCATGTGTATGTATTTTAATTGTGAGTTTGGCTTACTGAGATGGTAAACTCAGCAAAATACGTATTTTATTTCAGATGCAACAGGGACGGATCGAGTGTGAGAGCTAGAGACGAGGACATGCATTCATTCATTCGACTTTTCATTTTAAGACTTTTCTTTGTATTTTTCTTTATGATTTTATGACTTGAGGATGGATTTTATGAGTTGAGAAATAAAGATGCCTTGCGGGGATATTTACTCCGCGGCGGTTGACATGCCTTATTTATCGGGGCGTGACAACTTTATTGGTATCCGAGCTTTTTTTAAATAAACAAACAAATTTATAAAAATTAAAAAAAAATCTACATGCATACATACCTAGCATTGCATCGAGAGAGAAATGGGTCGAATAGATGGAAGGGTGCATGTTACTATTCTGTGCTACTGTTCTGGAAAAAAACCCGAAAATAGCTAGTGGTAAAAAGGGGAGTGCAAATCATCTGGAAACCATAGTTTTGATGTCAAAATTTTGGTGATTTTAGTGGCCAAAACCACCCAAACTTTGAAAGGGCTTAACCACTTTTTGTAAAAGGAATTTCAAGATCTACAAACTCTCTTACCTTGCCATAGCGATCGACTTTCGGGGGCTAATTTGCAGCCGTTTGAAAGTTACAGCCATTTGAAGTTTTAGCAAAAATTTTAAGTAATTTTCGTCAAAAATTTTGATTTCCTAGGCATGTTTTCGTGTTCCTAGGCAAGTAATAAGTCGTGGGGAATCTCAGGGGAGTCATTCGCAGTGAATTAAGGGTGCGGGTTGTGGGTTGTGATTATGTGAGCTTAAGATTCTGTGATTCAAGATTCTATGATTTTAACATTTTGTGATGTGGTGATTTGGTGAAGTTGGGAGTGGGAATCTATGAATGAGATCTTGATGGTTATGATTTGGCGATGTCTTGTTTTCCTGTGTGTGGAGTATGTACTAATTGTTGACATTAACAAACATAAATAGTAGATTACTTAAGAGCCATGGCACCACAAACTCGGAGGATGGCTAGAGGGCAAAGTTCAGGGACCAGCTCAGGAGAGGTACCCGCGTTACTACCACTCACCGAACCGGCACCTGCTCAGAATGCAGCACAAGAGAGTGGAACCCTACCACCACTATCACCACCCACTACTGCAGGGGGTAATGTGCCACCGCCTGAGGATAATGATCTACCACACGCGGAGGATGAACCGTCGGAAGAGGAAGAGGAGGAAGAAGTTCCCCCACTAGTACCCCCTGTGGTACCAGCCACCGGTATCACTCTTGATTCTGGACTAGTGACTAACTTGTTGACTCATCTACTAGCTCAGCAGCAACAGCCTGCACCGGTTATGACAGCACCGGTGGTAATAGCTCAACAAGAGGATAGTTATCGAAGGTTTTAGAGAGATAAGCCTCCTGCCTTTGAAGGTACTCAGGATCCCATCCAGGTGGAGGATTGGATAATGGAGATACAGAAGGCATTTCAGATTGCTCATACCGAAATATGGGATAAGACATCGTATGCCTCCTACATGCTGACTGGAGATGCACAAAGATGGTGGAAGATGCATCAGCAGACCCGTCAGCCCGGAGCGGCAGAGATTGATTGGGGGACATTTCTGAGAGACTTCTGTGCTAGGTACGAACCCACCCCGCTGAGGAGGGAGAAGGCTAGACAGTTTGACCAGCTGGTCCAGGGAGGTAAAACTGTTATGCAGTATGAACAAGAGTTCACTAGGTACGTTACTACGGGTATATCTGTTAAGTATACACGTTACTACAGTGTTGAACTTGAAATAAATTATTGCATATCAAGTCAGCTACAGCCTTGGATGAGGACACCAGAGCTCAAAAATTTGAGGAGGGGTTAGCCAAGGAGATTCGGGACCACATTGTTCCACTGTTCCTCCCAACGTACTCTGAAGTACTGACACGAGCATTAGCAGTGGAACAGAACCTGCGACGCGATGAGGCTGATAAGGAGACTGGAAAGAGGAAGGTGGGACAATATACTGGAGGGCAAAGCTCAGTTGCTGAGGTTACAAAGAAGCCTTATAACCCTCCGTGAGGAGGTAATATTGCCACTAACTTGTCCAACAGTACGGATCAGTGTCGAAGATGTAGACGCTGGGGCAAACGGGGCATGCTTCCATTGTAGAAAGGTAGGACATGTGGTGGCAAGGTGCCCAGATGCGATAATGAACTCGATACAGACAGTCACAGCTAATCCCGCTCGAGTAGGGGCAGCCAAAACTGCAACAATACCGGCATGAGTTTATGCATTGAACCAAAAAGATGCTTAGCGACAGGGAGGGGACGTCGTGACAGGTACGATCCTATTTAACAGCCGGAGGAAACTATCAATCTTTGTTTTTGATTGTTTGCTAAATGTTGGATTGGTTGGTTGTTTGTACTGTTAAGTATTTAGAGGTTGGATATTGTGTCAGGTAAGCTGTTAGTAGTCGATCATTCGGCGAGGGCTTTATTTGATTCTAGTGCCACACATTCATTTTTATTTGAGAGTTTTGTGAAGAGATATAAACTCGCAAAGCAAGAGAGTGAAGATCCGTTTGCAGTCAGAACTCCCTTAGGGAAGACCATTGCAGTCACCCAATTATGCAAGGATTGTGAGATCACAATATGTGGACACAAACAAAAAGGGGACTTCAGAGTCATGGGAATGAAGGGATTCGATGTGATTCTAGGAATGGCTTGGCTTACTAAACACCATGCAGTGATTGATTGCAGGGGGAAGGTAGTAACCTTCCAGATTCTAGGGGAGCTAGCAATTCGATACGAAAGCGAGTTGGGGCAGGGAGATTATCGGATAGTCTCGATGCTGGAGGCAAGAAAATTAGTACGGAGTAGTGCAACAGCATTTTTAGCCACTGTTCGGGACACAAGGCTTGAGCAGGCACTGGAAGATATACCAATTGTACAACAATTTCCAGACATTTTTTCAGAGGAAGTGCAAGAGCTGCCACCAGATCAAGAAGTTGAATTCCAGATAGAACTGACACCCGGGGCCGGTCCAGTATCAAAGGCACTGTACCACATGGCTCTGGCAGAACTAAAGGAGTTAAAAGTACAGCTGGAAGAGCTGTTAGACAAAGGATTTATCCATCCCAGTGTATCTCCATGGGGGCCCCGGTGTTATTTGTAAAGAAAAAGGATGGATCCATGCGGATGTGTGTCGATTACCGCGAGCTGAACAAACTCACCATCAAGAATCGGTACCCGTTGTCACGAATAGAAGACTTATTTGACCAGCTAAGAGGGGCGCAAGTATTTTCCATGATTGATTTGCGGTCAGGTTATCACCAATTGAGGATTAAGGAGGAGGATGTACACCGTACTGTGTTTTGCACTCGGTATGGACATTATGAATTCGTGGTCATGCCCTTTGGACTAACTAACGCCCCCGCCAAGTTTATGGACCTCATGAATAGGACGTTCCGACCATACCTTGATAAGTTTGTTGTGGTGTTCATCGATGATATCCTGGTATACTCCGCTAGTAAAGAAAGCCACGAAGAATATCTGAGGGCCATATTACAGATGCTCAGAGCGGAATGATTATATGCTAAATTTAAAAAGTGCAAGTTCTGGCTTGAAAAGGTGGCCTTTCTCGGTCATGTGATATTCAAAGAGGGAGTTTCGGTAGACCCTGGCAAGATTGAAGCAGTGATGAACTAGGAGCAACATGTCAATGTGTCCGAATTGCGAAGCTTTCCCGGATTGGCGGGATACTATCGAAAGTTTGTCGAGGGATTCTCGAAGATAGCAATGCCCTTGACCCAATTGACCCAAAAGGGGGTGAGGTTTGTGTGGGATAAGGAGTGTGAAGGAAGTTTTTAAGAGCTAAAGAAAAGACTAGTATCTGCCCCAATTTTGGCGTTACCAACTGAAGGGGTCAACTTTGTGGTTTACAGTGATGCCTCAAAGAGAGGCCTTAGTTGTGTGCTTATGCAGGGTGATAAGGTCATTACATATACCTCCAAGTAGCTTAAATCCTATGAGAGGAACTATCCCACTCATGACCTAGAACTGGCTACAGTGGTCCACGCTCTAAAGGTTTGGTGACATTATCTGTACGGGGTACGGTGTAAAATATACACTGATCACAAGAGCCTCAAGTACATATTCACTAAGAAGGAGCTAAATATGAGGCAAAGACGATGGTTGGAACTCATCAAAGATTATGATATTGGAATCCACTACCATCCGGGAAAGGCGAATGTGGTAGCAGACGCTTTGAGTAGAAAAGACTCTTATATGATAGCTTAAGAAGCCACGGAACAGGAAGAGTTAGTGGAAGAGCTAAGAAGATTAGGGATAGAAGACAGTGGGCTAGCAATAGGGATGTTAGCAAGTCTTGTGGTAGAGCCCTCTCTCCGAACATTACTCGAGGAAGGACAGCTAAGAGATGCCACCCTAAGGACCACCCGTCGCCAGGTTGAACAAGGAGAGGTGACTGAGGACTTCCATATTAAAGCAGATACATATCTGTACTTTCAGAATAGGCTCTGCGTGCAGGCCGCAAAAGAATTAAAGAACCTGGTACTGGGGGAGGCCCATAATGCTCGTTACACTTACCACCCGGGAGGAACCAAGATGTCCCAAGATCTCAAGCAAGAATTCTGGTGGCCAGGAATGAATAAAAAAATAGCAGACTACGTAGCTAGTTGCATGGTGTGCCAACTGGTCAAAGTAGAACACCAACGACCGGCCGGGCCTCTACAACCACTAGATATTCCAGAGTAGAAATGGGAGAAATCACAATGGAATTTGTGACTGGACTGCCGAGAAGCTTACATGGAAAAGATGCTGTATGGATAGTAGTGGACCAATTGACCAAGGGAGCCCACTTCTTAGCCTACAAAATGGGTATGTCCATGGAGCAGATGGCAGAATTCTATATAAGGGAAGTGGTGCACTTACACGGGGTTCCGGTTAGTATCACCTCTGATAGAGACACAAGGTTCATGTCTAAATTCTGGAAGAGTCTGCAGGGATCAATGGGGATCAAGTTATAATTCAGTACCGTCTTTCACCCACAGTCAGACAGACGGTCTGAGCGAACTATACAGACTCTGGAAGATATGTTACGGGTATGTGTACTAGACTTTGGGGGAAACTGGGAGAGTCATCTTCCCTTGGTGGAATTCGCATATAATAATAGCTTCCAGGCAAGTATAGGGATGGCCCCTTACGAAGCATTATACGGAAGAAAATGCCGATCACCGATTAGCTGGAACAAAGTGGGCGAGAAAAGAATACTGGGACCAGAAATATTTGAAGAATTGACCAACAAGGTACCGGTCATACGTGGGAGAATTCAGGCAGTGCAAGATCGACAGAAGAAGTTCGCAGATCGTCGCAGGAGGGAATTAGAATTTAAGGTGGGGGATCACGTATTCCTAAAAATATCACCTACCAAGGGAGTCAGGAGATTTGGGGTGAGAGGAAAACTCAGTCCACGATATGTTGGACCTTATGACATAATAGAACGTATCAAAAAACTTGCATACCATTTAGCTTTACCTCCCAGCTTGGCCGGGATCCATAATGTATTCCACGTGTCCATGCTGCGCAAATACATTCCAAGGGAGGGACAAGTGGTTCATGAAATTTTGACGGTACTACGGTCTGACGTAAGTTACGTGGAAATTCCGCTGAGAATTGTGGACGTGAAAACTCAACAGTTGCGAAAGAGGATCATCCAATATGTTAAGGTACAATGGAGCAACCATACAGAAAGAGAAGCAACCTGGGAGTTAGAGACAGAAATGAAGAACAAGTATCCTTTCCTTTTCGAACAACCAAGTAAGTTCCTTTAATTAAGTTCGTGGACAAACTTCAATTTAAGGAGGGAAGGATGTGAGGACCATTAAATCATAATGAATAATTAAAAGTTAGGGGGGAGGAAATTATATTTTGTTCAGGGACTAAACTAAACTTTTGCCAAACTTTAACCTATAAAAGAAGGCTGAACGAAACCCTAAAGCTCACCCTTCTGAAATTTCATTTTTTCTCTTTCAAGGTAGAGGAGATCTTTCGGGCGAGCCTAGGGACGAGGGAGAACACGACGACACCTTCCGAGACGCTAGGGTAAGCTGTCTTGTCCATCTCTGTTGTGAATCGCTGAAGTTCGGGAATAAATCGTAGTGCTTGATTGATCACAAATCTGTAGGAACTTGAGGAGGACGCCGGAAATTAGGAGAGACGCGGATTGACGAGGTTAGGTTAGAAGAAAACGAAGTAAGTCGAACCTCTTTTCCATCAGCAAAGTATGAACGTATTTGGGACGTAGTCCGTCCGTGTTTAACTATTTGGGGTGTATTCTGTCTGTATTTAACTATTGTGAGTATGTGCCGTATTTGTTTCGCACTCTGCCCTGTGATCTGAATTCGTTTTAAGTTTTGCCATGTGATCTGTATGCGAGTATGTGTATTCTGCCATGTGATCCGTATAAGTTCTGTCTGTTCTGGTCGGGACTATCCCGGTGCTTCTGTGCCCGTAGAGTACTCTGGATTTTCGTACTCTATGTGAGCATCGGTGATATCTGTGCCCTGTGGTGAGACTGTCCTTTTTGTTTCTGTGCCTTTAGCATTAAGGATTTGTCTTCTGTGCCCCACAGATTCCCGATAGTCGTACTCCGGAGTTCGTCGTTGGTGTTAGAGTCGTTAATTCTGTTTCGATTTGGTGCAATCTGTGTATGCATGTGTATGTATTTTAATTGTGAGTTCGGCTTACTGAGTTGCGTAATCTCAGCAAAATATGTATTTTATTTCAGATGCGACGGGGACGGATCAAGTGTGAGAGCTAGAGGCGAAGACATGCATTCATTCATTCATTTGACTTTTCATTTTAAGACTTTTCTTTATATTTTTCTTTATGATTTTATGACTTGAGGATGGATTTTATAAGTTGAGAAATAAAGATACCTTGCGGGGATATTTACCCCGCGGCGGTTGAAATTCCTTGTTTATCGGGGCGTGATAATAATTGCTTCTTATTAGAAAGTGGTAAAACTTGTGTGTATTTACTAATATAGTTTTTTAATATCAGCTAATACACCAATTCTTTTTTTTTTTGGTACATAAATTTGTAAATATAATAATCTTGGAAATCCCAAGGGGAATCCTCATTACAACCTCAATGACATTTCAATTACAATTAGCCAAAAAATAATTACAATCAAAATCTCACAAAAGAACTATCTATGTTACACTCGACTACCCCAAATACAAAAGCAATTGTTGAGCTCTTGTTTTATTTTCTTTTCATTCCAAATGCAGTTACTTTTTTTTAAAGACAAATGTAGTTACGATATCGGGTAACACAACATTTTTTAAAAAGAAACATACAACAGACTAGAGTTATTAAGAAGAAAAGAACAATGAACAAATCATAATTCTTGTCCATCGATGACTTTAGGTGAACCAGAAAAACTAAATTTGGCCATGTTTGTCAGAATGTTGTAGGTGGTGGACGAAATCTTCAATCACCTTATCAGAACTTCCACTTTCACCAACTGCTTCCCTGGCTATATGCTTCCATTTTCTTGCATTCTGCCTGATCACTTCGCTGCTCTCACCTTCCATCACTAACTTCAAGCTCTTCACCACCTCTTCCCTCCTCACGACTCTTTTCTCATCCTCTTTGGCTCTTACTCCCACCCTCCATATCTCCTCGATGTACTTGGCATCAGGCATCTGATCAGCCCATTGCGGGACGCCTACCATTGGCACGCCGAGGCTCAGCCCTTCGAGCGTCGAATTCCAGCCGCAGTGCGTCACAAAACAGCCAATTGCTTGGTGTGCAAGCAACTCAATTTGGTTGCACCATGTTATGATCAGACCTTGTTCGCCCGCAGATTCCCTGAACCCTCTAGGAAGCTTCCCATGTTCGGATTCCCTCACAACCCATAAGAAATGGAGGCCACTCTCTTTCAATCCCCATGCCATTTCTTCCATTCCTTCCTCTGATAAGGACACCATGCTTCCAAATGATACATACGCTACTGACCTTGGTGGCTTATTTTCCAGCCAGCTTAGTGACTCTTCGCTGAGCGGCTTCCACAGATTCGCTCCGTACTCTTTGTCCCCTTCGATCCGGCCATCCAAATAGGCCGAGGGAACCATTGGACCGATCAGCTTCGCCGGCCAGTGATCTGCAATGCTTCTTGCCTCCTTTATACCATCAGAACACAAGTCCAATAATAAGTTGATATGAAAATATGGTAACTAATTGGAGCAAAGATAATTACGTTACGTTTTAGTACCTCGCCTTCCAATTCTTGAAAGGTGTTAGCGAAAATCCAGTCAGTCTTGTCCAAGTTGGAGAATTGGCTGAGCTTCATGTTGAGGTAAGCAGGGTAGCTATTAGGGAACTTGACAAACAAGGGCAAGTCCGGATAATTAAGAGAAGGCAGTCCAGGGATGGACAAAGGTGTATCCTCCAACTTGATTGGAAGAGGAAGCAATCCATGGTAGATGCGAGCGAAAATGTGAGTCACATAGGCCGAGTTGGTGAAGAAAGGAGCTCCGTATATCCTGTGTTTCTTGGCCACATCAAGAGCCCAAGGCAGGAAAGAGTCATACACAACACAATTGATTGGAAACTCTGTGTCCTGAAACTTGGTGATAAGATGTGACAGGGTGATGGATCCATTTTCCTGGAAGGACTTGAGGAACAACGTCTCGTTCTTGGCTTGCGCAAACCCGCCTTCGTCGAAGCCATCAGAGATGGCTTCGACAGAGACATTGTGCGAGCGTACCGTCTTGACAACGTAAGGCGGGATGGCAAGTGTAGCCTTGACACCTTTGGAGGCCAAGCGTTTAGCAAATTGGAGAAGAGGGTTTATATGACCTTGGCTTGGATAGGGAAGCACCACTACGTGCCCTTTATAGCAATCTTCTTTCATCTTTCCTTTTCTTTTTATCTTTTGCTCTTGCGGTTTGGTGTTTCTCATTGATTTCCCTTGAATTACATGTACGTTTCTTTATCTGTATTTATAGGGGAAAATGGAATTGATTGGAATAAGATAAGATGTTGAAATCTGATACGAATGTAGGTGAGGTTTAATGAGTACTGATATCTCCATGCATACACTTACCTTCTTCGGCTGATTTTTTTCCTTCTTCTAAATGTTTGTGATTTCCTCTTAACTTCTGATTGATTCTTTCCTTAGATGCCCATATCAAATGTGATTGAGCTTCCATAAGAAACATTCAATATAATCTTTATATGTACTCGTGTGCGTGTGCGCGTGGCGCATTGGACGCAAGTTGCACTGGGTATATAAGGGTTCGCCCGAAAGTTTCGAGATACGTGTGCAACGTTCTTGAAAACGCCCTAAACAGTCGTTGTATCTTGGGGACGATTGCCGAAGCCCGTACCGCACTGAAATATACGGGGCAATCTCGTCTTACGGAGAAAGTGTCCAACACTTGCCTCGACTGCCGTAGATCCTAATCAAGTACACCAACCTCCGCAAACTATATATATATATATATATATATATATATATATATATATATATATATATATATATAATCTCACACATTTCCAAAATTGTCCTTATTGAATCTCTAATATTTCAAGTTTGTATTTTATAACGTGTGGTCCATTTGTATTTTTTTTTTGTGCTGCTGAGCCATCTTTCGGAGCCAATCTAGGCTCGGTAGATATATAACAAGTCATCATGTGACTCGTTATATGAAACCAATATAAAAGTTTTTATATCCCAACTTTTGCATAAAATGAAATTTTAAATAATAATTTATGCTAGGTTTTCATATTTGATAATTTTACATTATTCTTCATCTTCGACATTGTCTATAAATGATACTTATAATTTTCGTCTTGTTTGGTAGATTGAATATAAACTAAAAATAACTTCAGTTTATCGATAACTTTTTATGATTTGAATATTGACAAAGGTGTATACGTAAACTCCGATAGAAAGTGATATTTTTCTCTAATCCTAAAAATATCACTTCATAGATTTCTACTGTATTGAGAATAGCAATCCAATATCAATTTTTTTTCCTGTAAGATCGAATCCAATAGCAAGTTATTTTTTTGGTAAGTTCCACTCCAATGGGAAGTTTTTTATATCGGTCAATGGCAAGTTAATAAATAACCTTCTAACAAGTTTCAATTTCCTTATTTGCTTATCGCCAGTTTTTTTTTAGAACACAAAGTCTAAATCCACGCATGTTCTTCATACATTTAGGTCTCTTAGTGTTCTTCATGTATCTAGATCCATGCATGTACGTGAGCTTGCATGTATCTAGTCCCTTTAGATGTTTTAGCTATAAATTGTTTTAGCTTGCAACCCTATTAATACCCATAGATACCCCATTTTTTTTCAAATATCTTGTTCATAACATCACACACCAACCATGGCACAGAACTTAGAGAAAGCACTTGCACTTCTGGTGCTTCTTGTTCTGCCTCTGGCATCTCAAGCCCGGTCGTCAAGCGCCATCCCCGAGAGGCATGAAGCGTGGATGGCGAAGTTCGGTCGAACCTACAAGGACGACGAGACCAAGCAAATGAGGATGGAGATCTTCAACGACAATGTTGCGTTCA
The DNA here is from genome assembly GCA_963995505.1 of Hypericum androsaemum. Taxonomy (NCBI): domain Eukaryota; kingdom Viridiplantae; phylum Streptophyta; class Magnoliopsida; order Malpighiales; family Hypericaceae; genus Hypericum; species Hypericum androsaemum. The sequence continues at coordinate 12,043,289 of OZ023192.1, forward strand.
TCGAGTCCTTTAACGGAGCTGGCAACGACACCATCGAGCTCGGCGTCAATGGGTTCGCTGACCTATCGGCGGAGGAATTCGAAGCCGCCTTTACAGGTTTCAAGCCGTCGTTGTCCGTTGCGAATGGGTTTGCGTTTAGGTACGCGAATGTTTCTCAGATTCCAACGATTGTAGATTGGAGACTTAAAGGAGCTGTTACCCCAATCAAGAACCAGGGCGGATGCGGTAAATTTTCTTAAATTTGATTCGAAGTTTCTTAAATTTTATTACGTTTCAAATACTTTGTACCTGCTTTCAAAAATTTATACCGGTACATCACACAGTATTCAATATTTTAATCTTTGAATGTCCGTATACTCATCTTTTTTCACATAAAACTTTTTCGGATTTTCAATCTACAATCGTATATTTTCCTGAACTTTTTTCACATTTTAATCTTTTACATAAATTACTCTAATATAGTAATATACCAGATCATGTATTATAGGAGATTGTTCACTCTTTTTTGTGATAGAGAGTGTTTATTCGGAGTATCATTAACATATAATATTGTGCAACACGAACTCTACAGGAAGCTGCTGGGCATTTTCGACCATTGCAACGGTGGAAGCGATCCACAAGATAAAGACAGGACAGCTGATTTCTCTGTCCGAACAAGAACTAGTCGATTGCGATACGCACGACAAAGGCTGCAGTTTCGGTTCCCACAACGGCGCCTACCAGTACATCGCGGAAAGCAATGGCATTGCCTCCGAAGCCGCCTACCCGTACCGCTACAAGGCTCAGCTATGCAACAGGACCACACTGCCACCCAGCGCTGTCAAGATCAAAGGGTTCGAGGCCCCACCCCCGAACAACGAGGACGCAATGGCGAAGGCGGTGGCGAACCAACCCGTATCAGTCGGGATCGCTGTCAGCGGGCTCGCGTTCCAGTTCTACAAGAGGGGTGTGATCACCAAGAACTGCGGGACGTTCATAAAACACGCTGTTGCGATCGTCGGATACGGGAAGAGCAAGCAAGGTGTGGAGTTTTGGCTGGCTAAGAATCAATGGGGAGCAGGGTGGGGAGAAGGTGGATACCTTAGAATCGCGAGGAATCACGGGATTCCAAAGGAGGGCGTGTGCTCGATTGCTATAATGCCTGCTTATCCTGTTGTTGACTAGATCAGAAGGTTTATTATTGAAAATCAGATCAGTTACTATTTTAGGGATGGTTCTTCCGCAATAGGACGGTTCAATAAGCCTGTTCTTGTTGAAGGGTTTGTAAGGATTTGCAATAACTCAAATTTCTGTAGTGAAGTTTAATGAATGGTGTTTTTTAAAGTAATTAAAAGAAATTGAGTTCATTTTAAGTTTGCTAAACCACCGTGGAGTGAGCATTCGAATTATCTATATCCGAACTATCCGAAACTGCAACTATCCGAGCTATCCCATTAAGTATTTAGTCAAATGCAACATAATAGCAGTTCTCTCAACAACACATTTCCGTCATAGCCCAAAAAAAAAAAGATTGCCAGTCAAGCGGAATACCCTTACCAGGCTGAAGTCACAGGGGTCACCTGCCATTCCCGGCTGTAAAAATAAGCAGTTATGAGCGCCCTCGGATGGTGCAATGTTAAAGGCAGTGGTAAACCAACCAGCCTCCGCTGTGATTGCTACCGCCAGACGTGCTTTCGTGTACTCCAAGAACCGCCGGCTGATAACCGGCGACTGAGGAACCTTTGTAGACCGATGGTGTCACACTAGTTTGATATGGAGCAAGTAAAGATGGCATAATGCCTGCCTATCCTAATGTTTATAAAAACTAGCTAACAGGGGAATAGGTTCAACTAGACGTCCTGTTAAATTTTCTGCTGCTTCATTTGCATTTGGAACTACTCAGTATGACTCCTATATCCAAATGAACTTGTCATGCTACTCTCTAATGCACGAATGGGACAATTTCTACCCCTGTTCATGCTTTGAACAGAACGTTTTAACAGCAGCACTAGAGTGGACCGAAAGGCGTATTCAAGATGATAATAAGCAAGTACGATCTACATAAGAAACAAATTTGAATAGAAGGAAATATGAAAGGGCAAGGATCTAGAGACATACATTGAGAGTACAGAATTCCTCAGTATGAAGCATCAACAGCTTTCATTACGGTGATCAACAACAACAAATCATAACTAAGCAATTTAGTAACGTTTCCCAGAATTGGGGTTGGACTTGGGGCAAAGCACCTTCCGTCCCTTGGCACGTCTCCGCTTCAGGACTGCCCTTCCACTGGTGGTAGTCATTCGTTTTCGGAAGCCATGGACCCGCGCCAGAGACTTCCTAGACCTGTTCCTCTTGGTCTGACAAAGACGAAACCTTGAAGCCATTACCACCAGGCCATTCCGTCGACCGTTTCCTACCAGAATACTAGAACCAAAACCCATTCCCGATGACAAACCTGCAGGAGGAAAAAAACCATGCACAAGAAATTATTGTCCATCCTGAAATTAAAGGAAGTTCCACTTGGATAATAAAATAATGGAAGTTTGAAGTACTAATAGTCAAAATGTCGAACTCATTGACAGAAAAACTCCAGAAATGCTGCATTTGCATTCAACTATCTTTATATCGTAAAAATCAGGATACCACACTCACAATACAGATCATAGTAATTAAACTCGAACGATTCCCTTTTCGTTTTGTTGCTCCGCCGACTCTCAATAATGAACTTGGCACCTCAAGACTCCTAGCAAGAGTCTAACAAAAACCACGAGGCAATATATTGGTGGATTTTCTACCCATATGAATCGGGTATAAACTGCATTTGTCTCCCGTGGCAGGGAACGGGGAGATCAACCCACTCTGACACCATTAGAATCTCTATATCTAACCCGAAACCTTAGAACAACTCACCACGCCATCAATGCCGGAATCCGAAACAGTCTGCTCAATTCACAACAAACCAAGCTTGCATTATCGCTCGGATCAACTCCCGCCCGTCCCCCTAACCTAACCGCAATCACTGTTCTTCTAACAATCATAAGGGCCCCGCGACGCGAATCGATATCGAAAATGAAAGGGAACCCAGAAGGGAAAACTCACCAGAGAATGAGGAGGAGAAAGGAGAGCAGTGAAGCAGAGGAGACCGAGGAGCGGCGGTGAGAGAGGAGGAAGAAGCGGTTCCTCCTCCGCCGCCGCCGAAACTGCAGAACGAGAGAGAAGCAGAGGGACCACGGTAGGGCCCACCGAGCGTCGCTCTACTTGCCATCATCGTCCATGGGGATGATGACGTCATTACCATGGATAAGGAAGCTGCCATTTCTTTTCCTCTGTTTCCTGTGTTGTGGCCTTTCTTATTTGGTACTTCTCGTTATCCTATCCTTATGGTTCGGTTTTATTTTGGGCTGGGGATTATTGGGCCTTGGCCCAATATTGAATTTGAGGCAGGCCCAAGATGATTCTTCCAAGAACAATTTGCATCTAGAATGCCAAAAAAAGGTTCAAGAACCTAATTTCTGATAATTTAATATACATAAATTAATTTTTTGCTATAATAGTCCTTTCATTCTCGAAACTTTTGTCGCTCTATTTCCAAAGGCTCGAAGGCATCAGTGTCTCGGCTGTGTTATTGGAGGTTTTGGGAAGTCGTACTCAAGATTCTCTAAAAATAATGTATAAATTCAAGAAAAGTCAAATTGAGCTTAGTTTAAGCCCAAAACATTATCTCGATGTATTTTAGGTCCTTTTTAAATTAGAAATAGTTAATTTTAACATTTTGCTACACAATATTTGGTAGAAAGCCTTGTGAGTTCTATAAAACAAATGTCTGTCGATTTGCAAGCCTTACGGCTTGGACCAATATTTATTTGTATGTCAACTACGAATACTATTTTAATATTTATTCGAAAAATTCTCTTTTCATTCGAGATGTGTGAAAAGAATAAAGGAAGGTGGAGAGAGCTAATCGAACGTTAGAACTAACAACTCAAATGGGTATGACATGGTGGTCGATGTCCCAGATATCCTTCAAGGGATTAGGGAAGCGCAACGGGGTATCGGCCAATCCAAATTTTACGATCCTCCATAAATGTCGGTTTTTTTTTGTGATCGGGGTAATTATGGATAGGCGATTTTCGTTTGTTTTCTCCTTGTTTTTGGTGAACTTATAGGATTGATTCGTTATCTTAGGAGTTTTTTACTTAGATAGCACTTCTTATTGCATTGATTTGTGTCTATCTAGTACCGTAGGTGAAATACATCGGTACATTCGTGTAACTAGTATTTTGTGATGAATATAAACTTTAGCCTTGAAAAAAAAACCGATTTTCCATTTACCTTCTTCGACGATGGTACCCCTAGAATTTTTTTTTTGTCTTCGTTGTATAAATAATCATTCATGAAGAGTACTTATCAAAATAAATCCTTCATGAAGATAAAATATTAGGGCCAGGACCACTCCATTTCCAAATTAGAGACCCAGCCAGAGTGACCCATAATTAGATTGTTGGGTGCCAGTGATGATGCGCATGGGGATAGAGGGACCAATGCCATGATCATGATAGGGAAAAACAGGGGAAACAAAGTTTATATTATGGTTAAAACTTAAAACCCTCTCCAAAGTGGACCTTCACAAAATCTTGAGCCCAATATTGCCTTGTTGTAGCCCATCAATCCTCCAAACTTGATCGTTCGGTTTGACAAAATTCCCCCCACTAGGCTACTATTAGCCTTGGAAGGCCCACTCTAACTACCATATGGTTTACAACTTTACATCATGTATCCGGATTTTCGTTGTATCGGCTAATCCATATTCGAGTCATTGTGGGCCTTTGAAATGTGGTAAAACTCTCGCAACAAGAATTTAATATTGTTGCGTTCACAATGGCTCAGACTCGAGATTTCTTGATTAAACTAGAATAACGCTTTCACTAGTTAATTTAAGTGGTTGTTTATTATTTTAAAAACTAACATTACTTTTAATTTGTTTAATATTATATATGTAAACCCTATTAGAAAAAATCTCACTCTTACCAAAAAAAATAGAAAAAATCTCACATAAATAGGTTGATGAATAATGTACTTGCGATCGGTTCTTAATATTTGGTTTTGTCATTATAGAAAATGATGCACACAATAACAGTTTTTTATAGACTTTTTGCAAAGAATTTTTGGATAAATAACTTTTGCCTGATCTATATAATCTTTTATCATATATGTTAATTAGATCTATGCATAAAACCCTTACGGAAAGGGGTGCCTTTAGTTGAGTAAGTTACACTCTTAATTATTTGAAAGGAAAATGGAGAGAATCTACATTGTAGCGCATATAAACCTTGCGAATAAAAGGAAAAAAGATGGCACTTATAAAAACAACAAAAAAGAAGCAGATGCTTTTGGACCTCTAAAACAGTAAATTCTGAAATAATTTAATGGATAATCTTGCATGAAAGAATCCTTGGCTACCTAACATATTTATTTTAGATTATTCTTCCTAATAAACTAAATCAAGGTTAATCATTAGTGAGCAAGAAAGAAACTGTTCGGTGGAGGTTGGTATCATTCTATCATGTCAAGAATAGAATACCAAGCCGAAATATGTGACCACTGACCACTATGACAATAAAAAAAGTTTATTTAAGTACATTGAAATTTGACGTTTCTTGACTAAATACTATGTAGTTTTATTTTTTTTCTTTTTTGGAATAAAGGTATTCAAAAATGACGCAAATTTCTAATGATAGTTATATTTTTTCATCTCGTGCCAATATGGGTGATCACATTTGTAAGTTGTAACACGTAACTTTTCTCTCTCCTTATTTATGCTGACATGGTAAGTGGGACTCTCATAGACTATACGGGAGCTACCGTCTCCACAAGCATGAGTTCTACTTTTGATGGGCAAAATTGCAGGAAAGTTCACGCGGTTAAAATGTCAAGTTCATGGAAGCATCAAGTAGATGTGACCATCCGCACGTATACTAATTGGACAAAATTGATCATAATTTATCAATAAAAGTGTCATTTTTAAAAACATGTGTCATTAAAAGTGTTAAATTAGAAAAAATTTTCCCGAAAAAACAAAAAAGAAATCTTAAGATTCTTACTCCAAAAAATCGTCAAACCACGTGGCATTACACTGAACTTATCCCTTATTAAAAATTGCGACCGCAGGCTGTTCCCACTATTTATATGCGGCTGTCATTGATGTTAAAAGATTCAAAAGCACAAGAATACTATAGTAATTTCGTTTATTTTATTTTTATCATATTTTACTTTATCGTACTTAATCAAGGTACCAAATAATATTTATAATTTATAGTGTATTTTTTTATAAGTAATTTATAGTGTATTTGGAAGGGTGGATAGATTGAAATACGAGAAATTTTGATGGAATCTCTTGTTTAGTGGGGTAGAAAATTGGGAACGGAAGAAATAATTTTTCCTCCCCTCCAAATGTATTTTCACTCTACTTCTTCCTCAAATTATATTCATTTGTACAAAATTTGTCCCTCTCAATCCGATCAATGGAAATATGAAGGTGGTTTCCATTCTCAAAAAATATATATATGATCAATGGTCGAGTATATAAATGGATTAACAAGAGTCATAGATTGGGAAATTGAAAATGTTGCAACTATAATTAGGTTTTCCATTTTTTCATTGCATCTTTGTAAGTTTAGGTTTATACCTATGACTTCTAACGAGGTCGTCAATTGGCTAGCGACTCGGACAAAATCGACTGGAGTCACTCCCAATTGGCTTCTAGACCCGCCACTGGAGCTCCGCTCCCTTTTGTACCAGGATTGTTCAAGTTGATTTAATATGAAGGTGGTTTCCATTCTAAAAAATATATATCCGTTCAATGGAAATAAATATCTACTTTTATCCAATCACAGCGTAAAGTGGTTGAGTGGTTGATAGCTAAACCAGGTGCTAGTCTAACATCATGTTGCTTCACAAATAGATATCATCTTGGTCTTCCAATTATTATCAAAATTAGAAAATTTGCTATTTTTTATGAGAAAATTTGATCAATTGTAGACGGCTCACCAACTCGATTTGTTGGTTGTATTAAAATCTACATATCGAACTCAAAATTTTAAACATTATGTGATGTGAATTAAATTTACTCTGATACGATATTAAAATCTATATATACGACTCTTGCAATTTTAAAACAAAGCCCACAACTCTTGCAAGTTGCATTAGTAATATCGTAATTTGGAGAACTAAAAATCCATGGTCCAAATTTAATGGGGCCCTTTGTTTGGATCCAGTGCACTTTCAAGGAATGTCGTTACGCTCGGTTGCCGGCTAAATCGTTTTGGGTGATGGGCCTATTAGCGAGGTGTGTTCTTTGGAAGGTCAGAAATCGGTTTTTAATAATCCATTATCCAGATTGATGCAACTAGGGAACAAGTTGTTACCTTTCGCACTCGAGACTCTAAGCCAAGAGAAAGAGAAGGACACTTTGGAACTACTAAAAAGTTTTTTGGAAGGTCGGGAATCGATTATTAATAATCCAGATTGATGACATTAGCGGGTATTTGGATACTACCTAGGTCGACGAATCAAAATTCAAGTCGGATATGAATTTGAAAGATAACGGGACCAGATTTGGTCCCGGAATGGGTCATTCAAGACAGTCCTGGAAGACAGACCATTGGATATACACTAAGCAGATCATTGGATATACACGGCAGACCATTGGATATACACGGGGCAGACCATTGGATATATACCGAGCAAACTATTTTCTCCAACCCCTTTTATCCCGAGACGGTCCCCGTGAAACCATTTTATCTTAACTGAGTAGTTATATCATAACTAGGCGAACTATTCTATCCTCCAGAACTGTCCTAGCGCGTTTTACACGTCGAGTACCATATCTAACCCCGAAATAAAATAACCCCGAGTGCCGATAACAAGGAGATTAGGAAACTCCTTCCATGGTTTCGTCTCACCCACTTTTTTTAGAAATGTTACAATTGACTTCATATATTACTTCAAATTGGAAAGTCGTGATATAAAAGAGAACTAAGTTCCATAGGCACTTTTTTTTGGTAAGTAAATTTGTATTAAAATCTCCAAAGGTAATTACATGATAATTATATCAAATTGTACGAAGCGTACAACACTCGAACATCTAAGGAACTAGATAGACACATATCTAAGTTAAAAATGAAGATAAGCGCTATCTAACACAAGTCCAAAAAGTGACTCCACCAAAAATACAACAACCCCTAATTAGATATGGATAAATTGTTCTTACCCATTAAAAAATTATGTTAAATGTGCACAAATACGTTATAACTCTCGCTTCATTAAGCACTTCAATTTTCCTAAAAATAGTAGAGGATATTCGACTATCTAGTGATGGATAATATGTTTGACACACATCTCCTAGTTTCGACGTTACTTTCCTCTATTAAAAGTAGATTTGTTCAATTTTGCACATAATCGTTTTGCGTTTAACGGATTCTAAATAAGGTATGATGAGACTTGGTTTAACAAGGACACTTCAACTAATTTAGAGGTGTTATCATTTTGCGTACTCCTAAGCATCTCCCATCATAATAAAATGGTTAAAATTGAAAAAAAAACGTGACAGTGTTATGGCAATGCGTGCATTAGAATATGAAATATCCCTTAAAAGAAATATTCAAGAAAGGAACTTATAGCTTTCCACCCAAAAAAAAAAAGAAACTTATAACTAATCCGAACCTCTCTGCATACGTAATTCAAGTTTCCAAAATACTGAAATAGCTTTCATTAAAAAACAAAAATACGCAATTTCAGAAATTAAGAGAAATGTTCAGTTTAGTACATGTAACTGTAGGGATAACAAAAATATTCATATCTTGTGAGTTAGACCCTATGCCTCTTGAATCTAGGGTAATTGACTTTGATCGAGTCTATGATAAAATTTGGATATGGATCCACTTTTAGTATAGTGTATGAATCCTATAAATTTCTAACTACCCTTACTCCTTTATCCAATTTTAGACCATATCACTAGTTAGAACTTAGTTATATCCTGATTAGACCATTTTATTCATAATATATAATGACTGTAAACTTGAGGTATATATAATGTCAAATTTTTTATTGATAAACAAAATATTTCTAGAATAACTTTCGCATATTCATTATGTTTTTCGAAACCAACTCAAAAGAAATTTTGAAGAATGAAAAACTAAAAATTCAATTTTCTCTGTTTTTTGTCTTCTGTTGAATTGTTGATGTATTTGGAATAAAGAAATTTTTTTACCATTTAACTTAAATTAGAAAATTTGATAGTTACTTATATTTTTAAATGAATGTTGATGTGCAATATATCAAATTTATTCAAATTTTATATGTAACAATAAAGTTTTATTTGAAAATTTTAAAAATTAAAATGTTCAAGTGTCGGATCTTCTAGACGATGGACCCAAAAAATAAGAAAATAGATTTTATAATAAAATTTTCTAGGATCGAGAGTAAATTATTATTCCAATTCTCCAAACCTATCCATGTTCGTCCCACTTTAGTGAATAACAACTTTCTTTACGAGTACTGATGAGTTGCCAATTGTGAATTGAATTTGATCATCCTTGGGAATATTGTATCGACACAAATTTTGATTTTTGGAGTCGCCATTTTCCTTGGCTTGAAGAAAGTTTCTTTAGTTTTCAGTGAAGGCTTCCTTCAATTATTCCATTAAGTGGTCCAGTGATGACCTTCTCTCAATTTATAGCTCAAAATTAAAAATAGTAAGAAACAAAAATTCAAGAAGAAGATAACATAACACAAACAAGAGAACGAGGAGAAAAGAGATTAACGTCAACAACCGACGAAAACACACAAAATTACATAATTAGCAATTTGAAAAAAATAATATCAAACAACCCAAAATTCAGCAGCTCGGCTGACGATAGGGTTTATCGATACTGCTATCTAACCTCGCGTACTGCCCAACCTAGCCTCCAACCACTGCCACCCTAGCTACCCCCAACCCCAATGCCAAAATTATAGACGGATTTCTGGTGACAAGTACCCCAAAGTTATATTTTTTCGAGGTCAGGGATCATAGAGGATAATATATCAAATTTCAAGGACGTAATAGTTATTTTCCCAATGACAAATCAGAGGCGAAACTTGAAGTTGAAATATCCGAGAACCACTCAACAGTTCAGCCAATCCCACGCCCAAGCATCCCGCATTATCCCCTAGGTAATTCTAATTTTTCATATGTTAATCATGTAATATTGGCGCAGCATGGACGTGGGAGCTGTACGGATCTTAAGAGCTACAGAGAGTATCGAAATTGGCGAAGGATAGGTGCCGACGAGTCTGTTAAATCTGTAGATCATCGAAGACGTGACGGGATAAATAAGGTATAAATAACAACAAATCTGTTAAACTCACAAGTTTCTGAAAACAATATTCTTCGATTTATCAAAAAGCGCTCGAAAATAAAATTAGACTAAACCAAAAAAATCTGCTCAAATTTAAGGATTCTCAATTTTTCATATTTCAAAGAGACAACTGTTTTGAAATGTTTTACAAAGACTCATATAACCTAAACAAGAAATTCAAAAAGACACTAAAATTAAAGACAAAGGAAACGAAAGGTTGTCGAGGGATGTAACCAATGATACATGCATGCCTTTGAATTTCTTGAAACTGTCTCTTGACCTTATGTGCTTGAATCCACTATTGGCATCCTGTGTGTATGAAGTGTTCCTTGGCCTCCCGTACATAAATATGTCTCGTGCCACGAATTTGTTCCGTGCCCCACATCAAATTTATATGTAAAATAACATATAATATAAAATAACATATATTATTAAAATATCCCAAGTGCAACTGTTTCCCATAAACCATGTGAACCCACCTAGCACTTGGCCCCTTCCACCAAAAACCTCACTTCTCTTTGCCTCCACCAGACAAAGACAACTCACTCCCAACTCTAATCTCCATATAAATACCACCTTAAACTGTTGGCAAACATTGTATCAAAAACTAATATGGGTCCTAATTATAATCTCCAATCTCTACTTCATTTCTTCTTCCCAGTTCTAATTGCTCTATTGCTCCTACAAGAAACAGCAATGGCACATCAAGAACAGAATAATGTGAGCAGGTTGAGAGGGAGGAAGAAGCAAGTGAATGGATGCAATTTGTTCCAAGGGAAATGGGTTTATGATGCTTCTTACCCTCTCTACACTTCTTGCCCCTTCATTGATGATGAATTTGACTGCCTCAAACATGGCAGACCTGACAGGCAGTATCTCAAGTACTCTTGGCAGCCTGATTCTTGTACCTTGCCCAGGTAACCTATATGATTTTCGGCTTTCGCAGCTGCAAACCACGTATCTAGTACGAGAGAATTTCACTCTGATTTTTATGTAATATGTGCATAACATTACTATCAATAAAATTCTACCATTCAAAAAAAAAACTATATGATTTTGGAGCCGTCATGAGATTCTTTCTTACTCCTCCGAATTTCGAAACCTTGTTATCATTTACCACTTCAGTCATGTCCCGAATAAGGGTTGTAGCGAGATTATATTGTTATTACTAGGTGCTCCTTTTTGAAAATTGATATTTGGATAATTTTCAAATTAGTTTATCTGAATTCGAACATTATAAAATTACAAAAAAAGGTGAGTTTACTAAAAAAATGGAATTATTTGGTGTGTAGGTTCGATGGTAGGGATTTTTTGGAGAGGTGGGCGGGGAAGCAGATAATGTTCGTGGGGGACTCACTGAGTTTAAACATGTGGGAATCCTTGTCCTGCATGATTCAAGCGTCGCTGCCCAGCTCCAAGTACAGCTTTGTGAGAAAAGATTCCATCTCTTCTGTGATCTTCGAGGTTTGTTTCATCTACTTTTTTTAGTTTATAACTTTTCCCACTTTTCCTATGACTTCCAAAATCTATCTCGACTTGTGATTGTATTTGTTCCTTTCTTCACATGCTTGTCTGCCTCTGACAATATTTGCAATTTGTCTATTTGCTTACATACATACTGTGTTTAATCATGAACATTAAGATCAATTAGTGATCGTTATAATTTAACCAGAATTTTTGAAATCATGCTCTAAAAAAACCAACTATGTTTCAATTCGGCTCTAATCAAACATGCAATAGTTGAAAAGGTCGGTACAAATTTCATTTAGAGGATGGTACCAAGGATAGTCTTCGGCACCCGATTAAAAACGAAAATAAACTATTGCATCTGTTACCTAATCATCACACTTTCTCCACTGCCGGCGCAAGATCTTACAAAAAAAGACAGATTCATTTCATCTAAAATATGTCCAAATTAGTAGCCCTTACATATACATAATATTGTGGGAATCTTTGGTTGTTGTATTTATAAGTTTGCTTGGTCGCTTCATTCCGGATCCCGTGACCAACTCTGTCTATGCTCTCACTTGTCTGTATTCCCCCTTGACCTTGTGCTCCATAATTATTTTGACAACGTAGTTGGTTCATCTGCTACTAACCATTTCAATATTCATTAGTTTAACTAATCTAAATTTACACTAGGTGATTTTTAAAATGAAAAATTTTGTAAGTAAAATTACATTCCACCAAAATATAAATAATTACATAAATACAACTCCTGGTGTTAAATTCCCTCATATATAAAAAAAATATAATACTATTATGCAATGACTCGGAGTCCATATTTTTTTTAAAGGTACATTTTTTATACATCGTGAATCTTACATTTTTTATACACCGTGAATCTTACACTTTCATGAAATTTGTCAAAGCTTTGTGTTGTTAGACCAAATGGTCTTTGGCAACTTGAAGTCCATACTTATCAATTGAACTACAAATAGTCTCTTGCAAGTTGATCTAAATATTTGTTAATATCTTTTATATTAGTATTTTGAGTACGTACATGTAAATCTAATGAATATAGGAAATTCTATTCAAAGAACACACAATAGAGAAAAGAGAAAACAGTATAATCTGACGCTAAATATCAAAACATCTTAGCTTATACCAAGGAATATGACAACTAGAAAGTCTAAATAAACAGGAAATTCAATAAAACAAGAAGCTTAATGCAAGTACATAAAAAATCAGTTTTTTTTTGTAATTTATGTCTATCATATAATTTTGTAGAAGTTGATTAACTTTCATCTACAGAAGATGTTTGTCTTGCTCTTCGTCTTAGACAAAAGAATAGACCAAAAGTAGGAATTCAATCTTAATCATAATTAGCTGGCTAGTGGCATGAGAAAGGTGCAATACCCAGTAGGGACCATTCCATAAAAGAAAACCTATAATTCCCTATCAACTAATATTTATGTAACCAAGTTGTTGGATTGATAGAGTTATTATAATTTAACTACTTCATATTTTTTAGAATATATTAGTGTTAAATATTTGTTGGGAGAAAATTTTACTAACTGCCAACTCATATCTGGATTAATTAATCCAGTGGGTATCTGAATATATTAGTAGTGTCAACCAAAAAATATAAGTTTTATAATTGCCTCAATTATATGTAACATTGACAATTTGGCACCTAGACAAATTGTGTCATCCCCACCTGGACTAATTACCTGGACGGATGTGACAATAACGAACTGTGACTCATTTTTCATGTGAGCGGCCCCGTGGAATGGTTAAACAATATGGATATTTCCGTAGGGTTAAGAATACTTAAAGTACTTTAAGAAAAAAAATACCTTTTAAAATACACGTGGAAAATTCTGTAAAATGGGGTTCTTTAGATAACAACTCAAATATGATTTTTATTTTGAAAATATCTTGAGTTACAAAAAAATATCTACCATACAATATTTTTTTATAAGTAAAATATTATATTTCTCAAGAAGTAGAGATAGCGATGGGTAGAATAGGGTAGGGTATAAATAGGACTCTACTCCTACACTAGTTTGAAAAGTTAGATCCATATCCTACCCTGGACCCTCAGAAAATTTTATTACTAGATCCATATACTTACCCTCAGGATCCGACCCTTAAATTAAATACAATACATTTTTGGTAATTTTTAAATATAAAATCTTAATTTTATGTTTAAAATTCAAATAAATCATTATCAATATATGAAAATTAATCATGAAATATCTAGTACATTTATAAAGAAAACTAGAATTATATGTATCTCGAATTCCAGAATCAATATCATGAAGTATATTCTAGAATATTTGGGACCTCTGTTATAATTTATAAATAAAAAATAAAGATAAAGAGGTCTTATTATGGTCTAGTTAGGGTAGGGTCAAAAATTGGGTAAAAAGATAAGGGTAAGGTAGGATTCATACCCTACCCTAGATCTCACCTCTAAAATGGATTCATACCCGTACCCTAAACCCAATCAAAGTCAACATACACTAGACCCACAATGTAAGGATAGGCCCTATCCTTAGGATATGAATATTGATGTCATCTCTACCAAGAAGTGTCCACGAAGAAAGATACACCAATGACAGTGAGGGTATCGTATCTTAGGTACCAGATAAAACATATCAAAACGCACTACATTGATATGCGCTATCTAAATACATATACCAAAATAACATCAGAAGTATATGTAAACCAAAAGAGCTCTAAGGTCATATAAAACAGACCAATATATACACCAAGTGCAGGGCATACCTAACCTAGCTACCTCACAAAGGACTAACAATACAATAATCTAACATTTTCGTTTTAAGAGTTCATGAATAAAGTTGACTTGATCGAGTACCTTGTGATTTTTTTATTTTCAGTTAGTTGATTGTGTGACATGTCAACTTGAATAAATTCCGCTTACGTGTTCATTTATTGAGCCACTCGAATTTAAGTAGCTTAGTAATTAACCATTGGAGTTCGAAGTTTTTAAAGGAAGCTTAAAGAGTTGAGAAAATGGTGCGCAGGATTATGGAGTGAGCTTGCGCTTGTATCGAACACCTTACTTGGTGGATATTGTAAGAGAAGACGTCGGGAGGGTGCTCAGGCTAGACTCCATACAAGGCGGAGACTCGTGGAAAGGAAACGACATGCTCATCTTCAACTCCTGGCACTGGTGGACTCACACCGGCAACTCTCAACCGTATGTCTCGTGTTTTTCGCTTTCGTTTGATTCCGTTATCGCTTGGCGTGTTACGTGGCAGATGCGACCTGTATGTAGTAGAAATGTCGAGATTATGAATCGGGTCGACCACAATTTCGAGTTTGTTTGTGTGTAATACAGATGGGACTATATCAGGGATGGATCGGCGTTGTACAAGGACATGAATCGGCTGGAGGCATATTATAAAGGGTTGACTACGTGGGGAAAATGGGTTGACCAGAATGTTGATACTTCTAGGACAAAAGTCTTCTTCCAAGGGATCTCTCCCACCCACTATGAGTAAGTCAAGAGCATGAGCATTCCAAAACCGAGTTGAAAATTATACGACGACGAATCCGACATGCTACAGACCCGAAACGAACAACGATATAGTTGCGTATTAGACTAAAATTTAACTATGATGTCAGGGGCAAGGACTGGAACCAACCTAGGATGAGTTGCAGTGGACAGGAAGAGCCATTATCCGGGTCTGCATATCCGGCAGGTGCACCGCCAGCGGCTGCAGTGGTGAACAAGGTGTTGGGTTCGATCAGTAAACCAGTGCATCTCCTTGATATAACGACGTTATCGCAACTAAGGAAAGACGCTCACCCATCGTCTTACGGTGGTGGCTCTGGCAAGGACTGCAGCCACTGGTGCCTGCCTGGATTACCTGATACATGGAACCAACTTCTATATGCATCTATCATCATGTAAAGGTCTCGATATGTATGACGGAAGTGAAATCATACGCGGCAGTGCTGTGGTCTCGAAGATCTAGATATACACGATTCATGCAAGACAGATTGTAATAAAAGGGGGTGAAAGCATCTGTAAAGTCTGGTTTTGTTGCAGTCATAGCTTCAAAATGACAAAGATAGAAATCTTTTGGTATAGATTGAATATTAATGTTATGTCAAAGGCAAAGGATAAATGTAGGCAAGCCTATGTCTGGTTAAACCTTTTACATTTCTTTTCCAACTTATAGTTGAAAGAAACAGATTGTATACCAGTTTTTGGCTGTTGAAACAGATCCAACAATTGTTACAATTCATGCTCCAAAATCATTGGAGTCGTGTAAAACTTTCGAGTAATGTTTCAGTTCCTTCCATCATTCACTAACAACAAAAGAAAACTGCGTTCTCTAAATTTAGCCTCCCTAATGATCTCCGATAGCATAACAAGCAGAAGGGACGGAGGTGAAAACTGTTTGTTGAACAGTTCGATGCAGCAAAAGAACAATCAAGTTTGCATAGATTTGTTGATCTACATACGTTCATTACTTGTTAATTTCCGGCAATTGAACACGAATGTCCAACACTACTATACGAATTCATGTAGTGGAAAAAATGGGCTAAAAAAGATGGCATCTTGTATTATTAAAACCGAACTGATGTTTAGAGTTACAACTGCACGAGGTTTGTGCACGAGACATACTAAACTTCAAGCTGCATGTAAACAAGTGAATGCTGACCTTAAAAATTTTCAGGAGAAACCGGTGGCCATCAAGAGCTAGTAACCAACATATACAGCAGCATTCACTATGTAACAATCATCATTCTTGTCTCCCATCTCTTCGACTAAGACACCACTGGAGCATACTAGCCCGCCATCAACAACTTCGACATTCATAATCTTCCCACTGCAATGTCAAGGAAAACGCATTCACCGTGTTCAGTAAGATCATACTGCAGTTAAACAACAACGGTTCATGAAATGTGTCAGCGAGTTCGAAACTTACTAAGGAAAGACGGACTTGACTCTCTCGATATCCAAAGCTTGCTGAAGAGCATGCGGCACCCCTAGCTTGATCTGAAGCTTCATTTGCTCAAACGAGACCCCCGGAATCGACCCTGCAGGAATTCGCTTGTAATGTCAACAATACCGGACTTATTGCTGCTACACATACACCAAGTACTCGCGAAGAAACAAGCGATCAAGCGAGGAACCCGCGGACATGAACAACGTAACCCTGCAGGCAAGATCATAGAGCACTCAATGTAAAGATACCTCTGCGAAAAGCCGGGATGGAATTGGAAGAGATGGCGTCCCTGCAGGCCCGCATTGCAGCAACAGTAACATCTTGCCTGTTTCCCCCCAATGTAAAGCAATCACACAACAATTCCCAAACCCTTAAAAATTCACCAACACCCCAAAAACAGGTCAATCCTAATCAATCAACGCACGAACCCGTGTTGGTCGTAGCCGACGCCCATCTCCACGAACAGGAGCTTCATGGGTTGCGTAGCTTCGGTCGTTTGGTCGGCTGCTGCCGGCTCCATGGCGGTTGATTGGGTGGCTTCGATGATGTGTAGGGAGGGTCGGGGAAGTGGGTTCGTTGAGTTTAGGGGTGGGGAGAAGCTAGAGCGAGGGAAAGACGGAGACTTTGGTGAGTGGGAGGAGGAGGAGGAGAGAGAAGCGGAAGAGTACGAGGAGAAGAGTGGCAAGTTTAGGACCGAACTCACCCACGTCATTTCCTTTTTTTCCCTCCTAAGGCTCCTAGTGTCTAGTTCAGGGGTATTAGCCCTTCAACCTTGGGAAACTCCGTCAACGGGTTTGGGGGTTAAAGTCGAGTTTTTCTATCCCGTCTTTCGGACTTTGACAC
Source organism: Hypericum androsaemum (assembly GCA_963995505.1). NCBI lineage: Eukaryota > Viridiplantae > Streptophyta > Magnoliopsida > Malpighiales > Hypericaceae > Hypericum > Hypericum androsaemum. Next base: position 12,060,942 of record OZ023192.1, read on the forward strand.
ACTTTAAGATTTTCTTTTTTTATATATAAAGAGAGACAAAAGAGTCTTTTAACCTTTGTTAATTATCGAATAAAATGGGTATATCGGGGTAGACTCATTCCCTTAAAGTCATCCAAATACACATGAACACAGGAGCTCAAAGGAACAAACGATATAACCTAGTCACGTGAAATCGCGAGGGCTAACTTCGAGAGAAAATTTGTAACCTGGTTATCCTCTCTCCATGTATGTTGTATGCTGGCTTCCAAGTTCTAAGCAAGTAACTCCATAACACGGTGAATGAGAGTCAAGAGAAGGTGATTGCGTGAGACATCACGAAGAGCACGTGACGAGTCAAGCTCAACCTATACCGACCAGCACGAGGGCAGTATAGTTGCCATTCTCTTTGACACTCTACGTTACTATGAGCTATTCTGTGTATGATGTTCAGTCACTAATTTTTGTATGCTAAATTATTAATTTGATCCACAATATTACATTATTTTTATCATCTGAGACCGGTAGAATTCGAGTTTGTGGCAATGCTCGAGTCGATAGTTTTATTATTACACAAATAATACACTGTTTTGCTGTTAACAAAATGTTACACCCTAATAATTAAGCTACTCTCAGAAGTAATCCCCGTCTTACTTCTTTTACCAATTGGTAGCCTTGCGTGGGATAAAGAAGAACAGATTAAGGGATAATGAAAAAGAGATTGAGATGATGGATGAATAAATTTTAATAGCAGCGTATTGACCGTCGACGTTGTTTTATATTTATACAGCAAAAAATAACAGGTGGGGGGCAATCTCTGAAGCTGAGTTTGCTACAGATTTAACAAGCCATGGACTTGCAAGACAGGAGTTTCTGCTGCTGCTGGTTTTGGCATTGTACATGGCAAGATCTGACCTTGTCCCTCAGCTCTTGGAATGCTCTCATTGTCTCCACGTCGAAACCTCCGGCGAACTGACCGTAAATGGCGGAAACAAATTGTTAACAACTAATTGGGTTGGATGGATTCAGAGTTATAGAATGACATCGGGACTGAATCAAGAGTGTACTTTACCTGATGTACTCGAAATGCGAACCTAACGCCTTGGACGATTAGCTCTTCTTCTTCTGGACCGCCTCCTACAGATTCTAGTTCTGCTGATACTCTCTTCATGTACTGCATTGCTAGTTTAACCGATGCCAACTTGATCTGCAATGCCATTTTGGAATATAATTAGTCAAATGGCCCAAACCAATGTTTTAAAAAACGATCTAAAGAATGACTCGTTTTGCTATACAGGCCCTAGTCTCACCAATCCAACCGGTGGTTAGATCAATTTTTTGAAATTATAAATAAATACAGTGAGAGAAAGTCAAACAATAACACATCTGCAACATGGTAACCGAAAATGATTAATCAAATAGAAGATTGGCTATTGACCATAATTGACAACAAATGCAGATCGACTTCAATCCTCGCCCTTTACCACTCGAGTCAGACCTCAAGAAACTTCAAATTGGTCCTCAAAAGAACAACCAGACAGCCACACGAGTACAAGCATAACAAGTGGCGCGTCTTGAGGGTCAATAATTTAGGACAATACCTTACCTACCGCTAATACCATTGAATCCTGAAGCTACCAAGAAGCAGACAAAGCACAAAAACTATGGAGACCGTGGGGGGTTCTCGCATGTGCGCATGCAGGCATGGGCATCGAACTCTGAGGAGAAATCTAACCTTTTCTTTGTCCTCTTGCTACCTACTATACTAGGTCCACAGGTCATTTTTTAAATATTCGAGTATTGTCGAAACCGAGCAGTTCTTCCAATAGTATCTTTTATATTTTTAAATTTGAACCGGATCAATTCTCATTGGTCAGGTCCACGGCTCATTGATTACTACGTAACATGAGTACATAGGTGACAAGGCCTAGGGAACACGTTAACGCGCCCCTTCTTTGCCCCTCCAGATATAACATCCATTGTGGTTGGTTCATTAAAAGGGGCAATTTCAGATCCATCTCTAGATTTGTGAAAATGGGGATTTGAAGAATATGGGAGTTAATGTAACCAACAGGGACCACGTATATTAATATTCTAATTCCATCTACCACATGTATCTAACAGTTCGAACTCCTCATCAGTTGAACTAAGCACGGTCGGTGATTATAACCAAATTAACCAGCCAAGAGGAGGAGAAGAAATTACCTGGCTAACATTTCCAGTTTCAAGCATCCAATCCATTGGAATTCGGAACCCTTTATATCTGGTCGATGCAGATTCCCTCATTCTTGACAAATTATAAACGCCATGCTCCAATCTGGTACAGACTCATTGGAATTAGGCCATTGCACAGATAGAGAAAATAATTAAGGATTGTTAATGTTATTTAAACTATTACTTACTTTTCAAGTAGAGCTTGCATTTTCTTGAGAGCAGGGGCACAAGGCTGGCGGGCATTGTCGCGAAACGACGACGCTTCGGATTCCAGCTTCTTCAGATCACAGTACCCGAATGCAGCCTCGCGGAGTGCATCGGCCTTCTGCTCCGGCCAATCGAAGTGCTTTAAGACCGCTCTTTCGTCGACCTGCACAACATTAATGTCGGTATTTGATCAGTACCCACGTGAAAAGGAGTCACAGAAATTGCATCCAGTCTGCGATTTCTTCAAGTTGGTTACCAGATAAGAGAGCTCGTCGTCGAGCCATTTAACAAAAGGCACCACGTCTTCGATATCCGAGAATGCAGCTTCCTCAACCTCTTTTATCAAGAACCTTATGAAGTCCCCTTGCGTTTCAACATCAGTTTTTATCTGCCAAATCATAACAGAAAGGTTAAAAAATGTGAATTTGTCTTGGAGAAGTATGAAATGCATGCTTGACCTGCACAAATTGTGATCTCTAATTAATAATAACATTAATAACAAAAAGATATCAACCTGAGGAAAATATCCCCCGGATCTAAATCTTAATGTAATATTTGTACAAAACCCGCCTGTTCGAATTATGCTAAAACAACCGATGTCGTGTGATCTACACGTTTACATTCTACTAAAGAAGTCTCATTTTGTGAATTAGTTAAAATGGTCTGTTGTTATTAAACGATACTCTGCAATAAATGGTCGAATTAGCGTAGTATAACCTATAGGGTCAATTGGCCCCACACTAAAATCCCTACCTACCGAGTGTTAACTAAAAATCTAGTAGGTTTAGCCATGTACTAGATCACAAATTAAATGTAGTGGCATCCAAATTGTCCATTTTGCCACTGCAATTCGAAACCAAATTTAGGAAAAGAAAAAAGACAAAAGGAGATCGAATCCAGACACTGTCTTATCTAAGAGGTAGCGAGAAAAATCCAAAGCTAAAAAGCGAGCCAGTGTGGGCCCCAAACCACCAACGGATTTAAAGGCTCACATGCTACTAGGGTTAAAATTAAAAATAATTCAATAAATAAACAAATAAAACAACAGAACGGGAACTAGATTTTTGAAAAAATAAATGGTTAATAATAATAAGTAAAATCACAGTGGCAAAAACCGTAAATATTCGGAACTCACCGCTAGCAAATGGGCGGAGCGGTTCTCGATCTCCCCTATCATGTCGCGGGCATTGGCCGTCGTCAAGACCGCCTCCGCTCCGGCGTCCCGCCTCGACTCCCGCCGCATCAGCGAGTGGTAGAACTCCACAACCTCCGGAATCCTCCTCACCTTCGCCGGAGACTTGGCCCCCTTCTTCATCGGCGGCGGCGGAGGCGGCGGAGGAGTAGCCAAAACCTTAGCCGGATCCGGAACTGGAACCTTCTTCGTCACATTGCGCCGAGGTGGGGGCGGAGGAGGCGGAGGGGGCGCCGCCGCCGGTGTAACCGTAACCGTAACTCCATGCTCGTCGGAATCATCACCGGAAGACGACGACGACGAAGAAGGAGAAGAGGAAGATACGGAGCGTTTAGGAGGAGGCTTGGGAACCCTAGGGGCGCGGGACCTGACGATAATGTGAGTCACTGAGTCGACCGGGACGAGTTCCTCCGAGTCGGACCTCGAGTGCCTCACGTTCTCTCTCTTCTCCTCCGTACTCAACGACTTGCAATAATTACTAACACTGCCACTGACTCCTCCTCCTCCTTTCTTGTTGGAGTAGTTTCTTACGAGGCAAGGCTTCGAGGAAGCTTCTAGAAACCGTTGCGAGTTCGAAAGCGAAGTCGTCGTTTCCTGAATAACCGCCTCCAGCGCCTTGACCTTCTCCTCGCCGGCCTTCCTCTCCTCCTCGAGCTCGCTCCGGAGCCGCTGGTTCTCGGCCTCGAGGAGGCGGACATTGGAGCGGGCGTCGTCGAGCTGCTTCTCGAGGACTGGGACAATGGCGACGCTCTCTTTGAGTAGCTTGAACTCGAGGAGCTCGGTCTTGAGGCGGTGCTCGCGGTCGCGGAGGTCGTCGACGAGGCGGAGGAGGTCGGAGACCTCCGGCGGGCGGGGCTGGACCTGGGCGGAGGATTTCGGGAAGTAGACGCCGAAGGAGCGGGAGAATACGCCGCCGCCTCCGGGGGAGAGGGCGGTGGGGCCCGGGGAGGCGGAGGGTTGTTGTTGTTGGGTGGTCGGTGGCTTCGGCTTCGGGGAGGACTTGTGGAGGCCCATTGCGGCCCGTACTTTACCAGCTACCATTACAAATGTAGAGAAGGGAGAAGAAGATGGAGGAAGGTAAGGGGTTGTTTGGTTGTGGTGGTAATCTATGGGGGCAATGGGTTCATGTGGGTGATGGGAGGAGGAGTCGTTTTCGATGGGGTGGACGGAAGATGGGAGGAGAGAGAGACGGAGGGAAGTGAGTTAAAGGGTTGAAGCCAAACAGAGAATAGTGAGTAGAAGGAGTAAATTAAGAGTGTGGGCACGGACTCCGAGGAACGGTCTTCTTTTCTCGGACCCTGGTCTCAATATTTTGGGTGAAAAAAAAATTAAGCAGGTTGATTTAAATTTTGGGAATTTAGACGCATCTCATTGAGCTTTGTTTTTTTTTAAGTATAATTTTTTCGGTAGAGGGTGTGAATTGAGCGATTACCCCTGAAAAAATGAGATAGGCTCGTCTCTGAATTTGTGTCTATTTGTTTGAGTTTTTAAAATTTCGATGATTCATCTGACTAATTTAGATTCGAGTCAGATATAGTCGTTAAATAATAACAAAGTTCTCTACCAACAAATATTTGACACTGTTGCGATTCGAACAACTTGAACTCAAAATTATTTTATTAAGCTAAAATAACTAATTTATAAACTGATCTAAGTCATATTGGATGTTCGAGTTTAAACGGGACATAATCGGAGAACAGACTGAAAAATGAAAAGGAAAAGGTTAAGAGGGAAATGGGGGAAAAGGATGTAAGAAGATACGTTGATGTTGTGAAATAAATGAAGAAAAGTGCCTTCGTTGGAAAAACAAGGAACAGGAAAAGTACGGATTCTAATTAATAAGTTCCAACGGTCGGCTTCCCTTGCTTTCTCTCCTGGCCTTTGGGCCTTGACTTCTACAGTCAAAGTACCTGCTTGCATTACCAACTTTAATTATTTTAGACGAATTGCAACAACAAAAAACTTTAACCATATTAGGATTTCACTTATACCAAAGAAATTTTCGGATTTCTAAAAAATAATAATTTATTTGACGGGAGATTACGAAAATACTATTGATAATGAAGTCAAACTTTGATCGGGCGAGATCAATTAAGGGGTTTATGTTTTTTAGGATTATTTCATATGATTCGTGCTAATAATGACATTTTATACTTGCCGGTGCTAATAATTACATTGCAACGGGAGAAATGGCGGCAGTGAGCCACAAATTTTTATTGTTCTTGCCTATCATTCTCAACGCAGATTATTATTTATATTTGTTGGATCTTTAGGCCCAATCAGGCAATTATTATTGTGCCTGATTGGGCCCAGACCCATCCGGCCCAAAAGTTGGGCAGAATGGGTGGGTCAACCCGCGTTGACCGGCCCGGGGTCACGCCAGGCACCACGTCAGCGTGACGTGGCATGCCGCATGGCGGACATACGGCTCGGATTCGCCACGTGGCAAAGCTAGGGGTAGCTTTACCACGTGGCATGTCACATGGCGGACATGCGGCTCGGATTTGCCACGTGGCAAAGCTAGGGGTAGCTTTACCACGTGGCATGTCACATGGCGGACATGCGGCCCGGAAGTGTCTGCCACGTGGTGTACCACGTGGCGCATTCTGATTGGCCGAATTTCCTTATAAAAAGAGAAATCTGACTGAACCAATCTGTAATTTGACAGACAACCACTCAAATAGAAAGGCAAAACTTTAGAATAGTCCCTGAGTTTTAATCAGATTTTTAATATAGGGAATCTCGTAAAAATTAATTACGAATCCGTTATAACGTGATCGTAATTCGACTGGCCCGAAGATATAGTCAACCTGAACCTGTGGACCTCTTGCTTCAACAAGTAAGTAATTTATTATTAACAAATTAGTTTGTTAATCGATCAGGTTTAATATATAATTACTCATTAATTATACAACCAGTAATTGGTATCAGAGCATGGTTGAAACCATATTTTGATGATGATATGATATTTTAATTTAAGTAATTATGTGATTTTTGGGTTAAAAATTATATTAATTATGATTTTATTAAAAAATTATAATATGTTAGACTTTAATGTAATTAATTTAGAACTAGTGGGACTAAATTAAATTTTGCCTAACAAAGTGGGCAAATTCGGTCACGCTCGAAACCTTAAAGTACCAATCTGAAATTTGATCGCTTACGTGGCAATTGCGTGTCATGGACTTCGGTGTAATTTTTGAAAAACCTTAGGGACTAAATTGAAATTTGCCACTTCAATTCAATCCCGAGGAACCCTAATCGGGCGATTTGGGGGAGTTTTTTTCCCCAAATCGATTTCCATCGATTTCGACACCGGAGATCGATGATAATCGATTCTCCGGCGTGTCCTCGACGTCTCGATACCACTTTCGTGGATCGACGTCGCCAGAAAACGAAGAATGGAGCTTCAGAGCTCGCCGGAAAGTCGCGAGGGAGAAGACGGCGCCGACGACGATTTCGGCAATGAGGCGTCGAGTGCCCGGTACCTGCGTGACGGCGAGCTCACGACGAGTCGATTGAGCTAGGTCTCGTCGGTTGTCTTGCCGGCGACGAGAAGATATCGGCTGGAGAAGTAGACGGAGAATCCTGGGATTTTTGCGAAAATTCCAAAATTTAAAAAAAATTGGGGGGTCCGCGTTGACCTTGGGTTAACACGGACGGCCCACATCCGTGAAGCCCATTTTGCAATTGGGCTGAGACTTGGATTTTTTTTAGATTTGTTTTGAATAAACTTGAGTTTCTTCAATCTAATAAATTGATAAAAAATTGAAATTTTTTTGTCAATTAGGTTTATTAAAATTATAACGATATTTTTAATTAAAAAATATATATATTTTGGAACGAGTTCTGAGATATATTAAATTTAACTAATATCCTATTTTGGGAGAATATAAGAATTAACCTGAAATTGACTTGCAATTGATACAAGATTCTATGGCTACAGGAGAGAGGTATCTAAACTTTTGTGCAACGGAACTTCGACAAAAGGTTCTGAAGCGCCATTTACCGCAGCGAGTGCCTAAGAATGACATGTATGTCATCGTTGAGCATATCGAGGCTGTTCACCGGGAGATGCAAGACTGCATCTGGGCCGAAGGTTATAATTATGGAGAGGACTGGCCATCTATGTTTCGAGACCTCCTGGTCACGCTGAAGATCCAAGAAGATATGTGCGTCTTCTCGGAACCCGAGATCAATACCCATATAGATGCCCTCTATGGTCTGATCCACTACCTTGAGGAGAGGGGTCTTCTCAGAGAAATGATACCTTCTCCCGTCCTGGAGTTGCGAAGCGGTTTGGTTCTGAACCGCTACCTCGCTAAGGAATACCCTTACAATTTTCCTCCGCTCCTGGTCATCTGGATTATGGATTCGATCCCAGTTCTAGTGGTGAACTTGGAACCTTTTACCGGATCGTCCTCGCACCCGGTCCCCACAAGATCGTCCTCACACCCGGATCTAGATATGTATCTGGATTCTCTTTCCGGATCGCCTGGACACCCGATCCCCATGTGATTACATGTTATGTTTAACTTTCTCCATATTTATATGTTATTTTTAGGGGAATTTTGTACAATATGTTGAGATATTGTCTGAGTTTTTTATGTATATGTAAACTCAGAATGTACAAATGTGATGCGTGTAATTAAATGAAGATGTTTGTTTAGTTGTTACCACTTGAGTTTACTATCGATGAACTTTAAACGATTGAAGTTTAAAATTAATACTTGAATGATGAGGAGAAGCGTGCCCGCGACCCACTTCGATTTTGAGGTTAATCAAGAACTTCGTATCGTTAAAAGTTATGAGTGTTTAGTAAATTGAATCATATTGCCAAATTAAATTTCTAATATGTTCTCGTATTAAAAATTCTCTACAGGGATGTCAGTTACTTCTAGATCTATCATAGCTGAGCTAAACCATGAGTTAAAATTTAACAGTAAAAACTATGAGAACTAGAGCATGAAAATCTAATATATGCTTGAGGAACAAGAAGTTCTGGAGCACATACATGCAATAATGGATGAGCCTGATGAAGGCACAACTGCTCAACATAAGCGAGACAAAGAAGCTTATGTTATTTGGAAGAAAAAGAACTCTAATGCCCAGTTAATTTTGTTGAGTTCGATGATGGATGATGTCACCCAACAATTTTGCGTGTATGACAACGCGAAAGAGTTATGGGACACTCTCAGACAAAAATTTGGAAAGCTTTCAGTCTCAAATCTGCGTGCTTTGACCATAAGATTTGACACCTTTAAGAAGCGTCCGGAGGTTATCATGAGGAAATACTTGAGAGTGATGTCTAATATGATCAGTGAACTGGCAGAGGCTGGTCACACACTTTGCAACGAGCAGCAGATTCAAACTATCATCCGTTCCCTACCACCAAGTTGGGAACAGATGAAGATGAATCTTACCCATTCCGACCATTTGGTAACATTTGATGATGTTGCCAGACATCTTGAGCTGGAGGAAGATCGCCTCCTAGCTATGAAATCTCACCCCGAAGTCCATTCGACTAGTTCAACTGGGAGTGGTAGGACAAAGAAGAAAGGTAAAGGGAAGGGTAAGTGTAAGGAAATACCAAAGGCTGAAAAATAAGGAACCAAGTTAGATGGCTCCAAGGCTAAAAAGAAAAAGCGGTTTAACATTTCAAAAGTGAAATATTTCAACTGTCAACAGAAGGGACATTTTACAAAAGATTGCAAGATGCCTAAGCAGGTACACCTAAACTCAAGTGTGAGTAAGTTGTATGTATCCTCTTGTGCCCTTCTAACTGAGTCACATTCTATCTGGGTGATTGATTCAGGAGCGACAGACTATGTAGCTAAAGACCGTTGTTCGTTCGTTGAATACAGGCGATTGTCGGCTGGAGCAAAAAACTATTTTTGTCGGTAACAACTCGTGCGTAGATGTGAAAGGCCTGGGCACTTATAAATTATACTTTCGTGGTAGTCGTATCCTTCTTTTACATGATGTGTTGTTTGCTCCAGACATTCGAAAGAACCTGATCTCAATTTCGGCCTTAATGTCTTTAGGTTTTCGATTGTCGTTTAAGGACGACATTGTTAAGTTGTATTTGGATGATGCTTATTTTGGCCTTGGATATATATTGAAAGATTTTTTGATTCTTGATATTGATCATTGTGAAAATTTTCCTTAGTCACTAGTTCAAACTCATCGGAAGATGATATTAAATTGTGGTATTCTAGACTAGGCCATATCAGTCAGGATCGTTTAAACCGTCTAGCTAAGGCAGGACTACTGGGCAATGTAGAGAAATCTATGTTACCCATATGGGTATCCTGTGTAGAAGGGAAAAGCACAAGGAAACCTTTCGGTACTGGGGCTGGAGCCAAATTTTTACTACAATTAGTCCATTTTGATATCTGTGGTCCACTGAACGTGAGGGCAAGACATGGAGTATATTACTTCATCACCTTCATTGACGACTATACTAGATATGGTCTGATAAACCTGATTTCTCACATGTCTGAAGCCTTAAACTGCTTCATGATGTACATGCATTTTGTTGAGAATCAGAAGGACAGAAAGATAAAGGCCTTACGAACTGATCGTGGCCGTGAATATCTTTCTGATGAGTTCAAAGCTCTATGCATTAAAAAAGGGATTGAACATCAATTGTCCATTCCCTATACACCCTAGCAAAATGAGGTTGAAGGAATAGAACCCTTCTTGACATGGTTAGATCGATGATGGCAGAGGCAAGTTTGCCTATATCATTCTATGGAGATGTGTTCCTGACTGCCGTATACGTTCTAAATCTTATTCCCTCCAAGTCTGTTACAGCCACTCCTTATGAAATGTGGACATATCAGAAATCTGATCTATCCTATTTTAAGCCATGGGGGTGTTCATCCTATGTCCTTTATACCTCAAGTACTTTCGGTAAATTAGGACCGAGAGGTAGAAAAAGTATCTTTATAAGATACCCAGAGGTATTTAAAAGGTATGTGTTCGTGGGTGAACTGGACGATGGATATGTAACAGAATTTGAATCACGTGATGCTACGTTTATGGAAAATGAAATTTCAAGGTTGAGGGAGGTTAGTAATGATCTTACCTTTTATGAGACAGATGGACCAGAATCAACTGGATCACTTCTTCCGAGTGGGAGAATTGAAGAGGAAGATATAGATTTTCTAACTCAAAATAATCCAGAATGTCGTGATCTGAGTCCTGAAAGGGAGGTAATTCCTTATTCCAGTAGGAGTACGGTATTTCTATCCAGTGAAAGTATGATTCCTAGATATGATGAATATATGAGAGATGTTTATTAAAACTAGGAATACCGTAGGTCTAGCAGAACTAGCATACCACGCTGATGATTTGACATTGAAGACGAGGCTAATGCATTCTTGGTATCATTAAATAAATTTGGTAATCCAAGTGAAATTTTTCAGGCAATCCTGCAGGATGAAGATGAGCCAAAGAATGTATCTGAAGCTTTGTCATCTCCAAAATGAACTGAATGGATAAATACAATGGAGGAAGAAATGTCTTCCATGATAAAAAATCAGGTTTAGAATCTGGTCGACCTACCTAGGGAGGACAATTGAGAATAAGTGGATTTTTAAAATCAAACGCACTGCAGATAGCAGTATCGAAAGATACAAAATGCGTTTGGTTGCCCAAGGGTTCAAACAACAGGCTGGGATAGACTATGAGGAGACTTTTGTACTTGTTGTTAGATTTACGTCAATTAGGATCATTTTAGCTATGGTTGCTAACATGAATCTAGAATTACATCAAATGGATGTAAAGACTGCTTTTCTCCATGGAGAATTGGATGAAGAAATCTACATGATTCAGCCTGAGGGCTACATTCAAAAAGGCAGCCAACACAAAGTTTGTAAATTGAATAGATCAATTTATGGTCTTAAGCAGTCGTCTAGATAGTGGTATATTTGCTTTCATAATACGATAATGGCGCATGATTTTATAATGATAGATGAAGATCACTGCGTGTATGTTAAGCAATCAGGAAAGAAGATTGGTTATCTTCTAACTTTGAAATGAAAGACATGGGTGAAGGAGATTACATACTCGGAGTTAAGATTTTGAAGAATCGTTCGAAAAGGATAGTGTCTCTTTCACAAGAGACATATATTTGCAAAGTAATAGAATATTTTAAATGTGATCACAATAACCCAAAGTACGTCCCATTGGTTAAAGGTCATAATTTGTGTAAGGACATGTGTCCAAAAATAGCTAAACAACGTGGGGACATGGAGAAGATTTCTTACGCCAATGTAGTTGGATACCTGATGTACGCAATATTGTGTACCAGACCTGATATTTGCTATGCTGTTAGGATAGCAAGTAGATATCAGTCTGATGCAGGCAGTGCTCACTTGAAGGCTGTCAAAGAGATTTTGAAATATTTGAACACTAATGCAGAATACTCCTTGTGCTATCAAGGGCGTGACCTGATACTGAATGGCTACACTGATTCTGATTGGGGAGGTGATGTGGACAAGAAAAAGTCTACATCTAGATTTATTTTCTTATTGGGTGGGGGTGTTATCTCATGGAGCAGTAAGAAGTAAATATGTGTATCCTTGTCAATAATGGAAGCAGAATATGTAGCTTCAACTCATGCTGCACAAGAAGCGGTATGGTTGAAGAATTCTTAAGCCATCTCTCCCTAATCAACTCAACAGAGCCCGTGAGTCTATTCTGCGAGAACCAAGCAGCTATAACCTATGTTAAAGATCCTAGATTCTATAGCAGGGCTAAGCATATAGATATTAAATTTTACTTTTTTAGAAGTTTAGTAAAATATAAAGAAGTGTGTATAAAATACATATCTACATAAGATATGGTCGCAGATCCAATGACTAAAGTATTACCTCGAGAAGTGTTCGAGAAATATGTTAAGTCACTGGGTTTACGATGGTTTCATTTATAATCTAATTGGTTAGAATAAAGGAGTTTTATTTGGCAATATGAGTTATTTATGAAATATGTCGGACAGAGAAGTAGCCCACTCACACGGGTGTTTACCTCAGTGGGAGTCAAGAACTTGATTCCTAGATGAGATGAGGCAGTTAGTGGACATTCATGAGTGCATGTTCTATGACGGAATGTCGTCTTGCTCAAGAGCAAGTTTCTTTATGGGATGCAGGAATAAGTTGCTGTATTTGGATTTTCTATAATTCATATGAAAAGATATAAGTAGAACTTATCATACTGTTTGTCATATTAGCCTAGAGTTGAGCTAAGGCTGATACTCTAGTATGATGTTAAATGACATATGTTCCTTTAAAAAGGAATATACACTGTAATACGTAATCAGTATCATGTGTACTACACGACCACTGGATGGGAATAAAATATTGAGTGATTTCACAATCCCTGGTGTGAGACCAATTTTCGAGAACTGTAATTCCCGAAACCTACCTTTAAGATCCTAAACGTATTCTGGAAGTATAGTCCAGTGCTGCTAGCTAGTTTGGAAAGTTCATGAAAAGATTATGGCATAGCAATTCGACTTGGCAGGGCTGACCAGAAAAGCAGGCTGTATCATTATGAAAAGAATATAGTTAAGGGAGAAGGAACTCTGTTCATCACATTCTGAGTTTCGTAGTTCATGTGCACCAATTGTATTGAAAAGTACAATAGTGAACCTGAATATAATTGTTTAAAATCACTAATGTGAACAATGGAATGTGACATGAGTCCTGGGTAATAGCATACATTATACAATAAGGTTGTCGAGATGCTACTATTCAAGTAGCCTGAGTGTCCGTGCTTTTCAATTTGGCTTAACACACTCGACGTATGCTGGTCGTACGAAATTATTTAAAGAAATCTGATAATTGTTGATCAAGGTCAATAATAATTGAGTAGGAGATTGATACGAACCCCGCCAACAATGCGACGAGACCCGGCCACAAAGCGTGAAATCCCAGATCGTTCTAGATCAGTTCGTGATGGAAAACTCGACACGATGCTCACAACCAAACAAGAACCTTGGTATTAAGACCGCGACCCGCTGTTTGAATTGAAACAAAGAACCTTGTTATGTCGATGACGCCACAAACGGTGATGAAGATCCGCTTGATAAGTCGATGGTGAACTCGACAGAATCCCTCCGTTGTGTTCGAATAGTTCCAAAGAACCAAGAGAGCAAAGCCCACGTTTTTTCAATCAATAATATCCTCCCTCTTCTCATTGCATAAGCCTCTATAAATAGGCTCAATATTACAAAGAGATTTCAAATTAAAATACTTCCTAAATTGGCCAGAAGTTTGGCTGAAAAGATAAACTAAAAAATGAATCAAAGCTAAGCCTTTTAGGAAGGCCAAAACGTGATAAACAAGCCATTAGTTGTTGGAACTAATTTCCTAAATAATACTCATGGCTAAAATTTTATTTCCTAAATAGAATGCCCAAATCAGAGAGAATCACTCTTGTAGATCTTGGCTGCTGAATGGACCTTCTAGAACTTGTATTAAGGTCATAAACTCAGCTGAATTTCATGGCTCTTGGTCCATGGACTTTAATAAATTTGCTTGGGCCCAACTCTTCAATATAAGCTTGGAAATCAGCCCGTTGAATTGTAACTTAAAGCGCTTTTCACATGCTCTCACAATTGGTCAGATTAGTACTTTATAAGGCTACTAGGATTCATATCATTCCCCTCCTCTTCAAAGGGATTTGTCCTCAAATCCTCGCATATGCCATGCCTTTGCCAATTAATCATCATGTTGGAATAAGGTTGAGTCTTTGAACGTCGTGGTTGTACTTGATATCTTCCGCTCCAACAGAATAGATACTTTGAACATAAACAATCTGAATTTATCTCCAAATCAAAAGTTAAAAACTCTCTTTTTCGAATAAGCCTTTCACCAATCTTCAAAGCATTCCACAAGTTGATCAATGCTGATCCTCCAACATATTCAAACTTATCAACTCCCAAGAAGTCAATATGCTCAACATATTCAACATTAAAATCTGGATATATGTAAGATATGGGCTGAACCTCTTCCTTCCCAACCACAACAACAAATTCCTCATGATCACCATCAATTGGAGTTATGCACTTCTTCATGTGAACAACATTGTTCACCACAGATGATTTATCAAATAAATCTCTTAAGTAAAGTAGTGACATTGTATGCTCATCACAGCAATCTCCATCAAATAAGTCAACAGAATATGCACCAAACTCCTCCCATGTCAAAGCTTCTTCAAGAACTTCAAAAGAAGAAGCTTTCATATCAACTTCAGAACCACATACCTTATTCTCAATGTCGCACTTAGTGTGAATGATCTTCTCACGTTGCACTTCACAACTTTCTCTTGCATGCAAGTCAATTTTCTTTGCCAATGACATAAGTTTCTCCTAGCTGTCTTCATCATCCCACGCTATAACTCGATGAGTGCTATCACCTCTCATCCCAATCTTCCTTTGTTGAGCTCTTGTATCTCTACAAACATAAGGAACAACTTGTACATGCCCCAAAAGTTTATTCTCAATTTGGTCTATCCGTTTGTTCATATTCTTGAACTCCCCGCTCACCATGCACTTCATCTCACTCATCATGGCATCCATGAATTTTTGTGGATCAACCAATGACTCATCACCTTCAAAGTTCCTTCCTGAGTAGTTGAAGGACATAATGTTCTTGCACATTTTTTTTTCCTTCCACATTTTTTTCCAACTTTTTTTTTCAGCCTTCTTTCTTCTTTTTTAGGCTGCCTTCTTTTCTTTCTTTCCTTTTTTTTGGATTTTTCTCTATGTTTTTTCTTCTGACTCAGAATACAATAAGTAACAAACTAAAAACTAAAGATAAAGAAATGGAATTTAAAGGATAGATAGAACTGAAATAGAACCTAGGCTCTGATACCAAATGATACGAACCCCGTCAATGATGCACGAGACCCATCCACGAAGTGTTGAATTCCCAGATCATTCTAGATCAGTTTGTGATGGAGATCTCGACCCGATGCCTACAACCAAACAAGAACCTTGGTATTACGACCGCGACCCGCTGCTTGAGTTAAAACAAAGAACCTTGATATGTTGATGACGCCACAAATGGTGATGATGCTCCGCTTAATAAGTCGATGGTGAACTCTACGGAATTGCTCCGCTGTGTTCGAGAAGTTCTGTAGAATCAAGAGAGAGACTTGCTCACGTTTTTTGATCAAAATATTCTGCCTCTTCTCATTGCATAAGCCTCTATAAATAGGCTCAATATTACAAAGAGATTTCAAATCAAAATACTTCCTAAATTGGCCAGAATTTTGGCTGTAAAGATAAACTAAAAAGGAAATCAAATCTAAACCTTTTAGGAAGGCCAAAACATGACAAACAAGCCAAAAGTTGCTGGAACTAATTTCCTAAATAGAATTTCCAAATGAGAGAGAATCACTCTTGTGGATCTTGGCTGCTGAATGGACCTTCTAGAACTTGTATTAAGGTCATAAACTCAGCTGAATTTCGTGGCTCTTGGGCCATGGACTTTAATAAATTTGCTTGGGCCAAACTCTCCGATGTAAGCTTGGAAATCAGCCCATTAAGTTGTGACTTGAAGCACTTTGCACGTGCTCTTGTAACAGGTCCAATTGGCACTTGAACAACATCATTTGCAGCTCCGCTAGGCCCCATGCTAATCTGATCCATTGATTTGTGATTCGCATCATTGGAGCTGTCACAAGAAGTTTCTCATATGCGTAGTGCTAGACCAGCTCAATCAAAAGAAACTAGGCGTAGAGACAATGGAGATGTGGGACCTGGGTTTGATGATGATGATGGTGATTCAATCTTTGGCAGTAGGAGACATGGCGGTGAAACTAAAAATCGAGGGGATGGCAATCTGGGTAGTATTAAGATGAAGATTCCTTCGTTTCAAGGAAGATCTAACCCGGAAGCTTATCTTGAGTGGGAGAAGAAGATGGAGTTTGTCTTTCATTACAATAACTATTTGTAAGCAAAGAAGGTAAAGTTAGCTATAACTGAGTTTTCTGATTATGCTCTTACTTGGTGGGACCAGCTTATTACAAGTAGGAGGCAGAATGGAGAGCGCCCATTGGAGAATTTGGAGGAGATGAAAATGGTGATAAGAAAGCGATTTGTACCAAGTCACTACTATCGTGAGTTGTACAAAAAGCTACAAGTTCTCAAACAGGGCAGCAAGAGTGTCGAGGATTACTATAAAGAGATAGAGATGGCTATGATCCGAGCTAATGTCGAAGAGGATCGAGAAGCCACAATGGCTAGGTTCTTATGTGGATTGAACCCTGAAATTCAAAACAAAGTTGAGATGCAACATTATGTGGAATTGGAAGACATGGTGCACATGGCCAACAAGGTTGAACATCAACTCAAAAGAAGAAGTAATTCGCGTGCAACCCATAACCTCGGTTCTTCTACATGGAAACTGAATTATGCAAAGAAGATGGAAAAGCCACAAATGTCCAAAGTGGAGCATAAAATAGAGAGTACCAACCATGCTTCTCAAAGTAAGATGGATATTTCTACTTCTAGAAATCGTGACATTAAGTGTTTCAGGTGTCAAAGAAGAGGACACGTTGCAAGTCAATGTCCAAATAAATATATCATGGTGATGCGAGATAATGGAGAGGTCGAGACCGACAATAAAGATGAAGAAGATGACATGCCGCCATTGGAGGATGTTTCTGAGGAGGAGTATTCAGCCTCTGGTTCATTAACATTGGTGGCAAGGAGAGAATTGAGCTTGCAAACAAAAGAGGGTGATGAAGTACATGAGAGAATATTTTGATCAAAAAACATGAGCAAGTCTCTCTCTTGGTTCTACGGAACTTCTCGAACACAGCGGAGTAATTTCGTAGAGTTCACCATCGACTTATGAATCATCGAACACTATCTATGGCCTAAGGAGTTCGTGATACACACTGACCATGAATCATTGAAACATTTGAAGGGTCAACACAAGCTGAACAAAAGGCACGCGCGTTGGGTGAAGTTCATTGAGACATTCCCGTACGTCATTTGATATAAGCAGGGTAAGGAGAATGTGGTTGCTGATGCACTTTCTCGCAGGTATGCATTACTTTCTACTCTTGATGCAAAATTACTAGGCTTTGAACATATTAAAGAGTTATATGCTGATGATAAAGACTTTAATGAGGAATACCGAGCTTCTGAGAAGATTGCATTTGGAAATTTTTATAGGCATCATGGATTTCTATTCCGAGAAAATAAGTTATGTGTGCCTAATTATTCTATGCGAGAGTTATTAGTTTATAAATCCCATGGTGGAGGATTAATGGGGCATTTTGGAGTTACAAAAACTTTGCATGTTTTGCAGGAGCATTTTTATTGGCCGCATATGAAGAAAGACGTGGAGAGAATCTGTGGTAGGTGTGTCACATGTCGGCAAGCTAAATTTCGCGTGCAACCTAACAGTTTGTATACTCCTTTACCAATTCCTAGTGAACCTTAGATTGATATTTCGATGGATTTTGTGTTAGGGATCCCTAGGACTGAACGTGGTAGAAATTCAATTTTTGTGGTTGTGGATAGGTTCTCTAAGATGGCACACTTTATTCCATGTTACAAAACTAATGATGTTTCTCATATTGCTGACTTGTTCTTTAAGGAGGTTATGAAACTACATGGTATGCCTAGAACAATTATTTCTGATAGGGATGCAAAGTTCTTAAGCTATTTTTGGAAGACTTTGTGGTGCAAGCTAGGTACTAAGCTCTTGTTTTCTACTACTTGTCATCCACAAACTGATGGTCAAACAGAAGTAGTTAATCGAACATTGTCTACTTTGTTAAGAGCAATCATTAAGAAGAACATCAAAACTTGGGAAGAATGTTTACCACATGTTGAGTTTGCCTATAATCGATCTATTCATTCTGCTACTCAATTTTTGCCTTTTAAAATTGTGTATGGATTTAATCCTTTGACCCCATTTGATTTAACTCCTTTACCATCAATTGAGCGTGTTAATTTAGATGGGAAAAAGAAGGCTGAGTTTGTCAAGCAGATTCACGAGAAAGCAAGGCTCAACATTGAGAGACGAACGGAGCAATACACTAAACAAGTAAACAAGGGGCGCCATAAGGTGGTCTTTGAATCTGGGGATTAGGTTTGGTTGCATATGCGAAAAGAGCGCTTTCCAATGCAAAGCCGTTCCAAGTTGCTTCCAAGAGGAGATGGTCCTTTCCAAGTGATCCAACGCGTTAATGACAACGCTCACAAGTTGGATTTACTTGGTGAGTATAACGTGAGTGCAACTTTCAATATTTCTGACTTGAGTTTGTTTGATGTAGGTGATGAAGATTTGAGGATAAATCTTTTTCAAGAGGAGGGGAATGATGCGAATCACAAATCAATGGATCAGATTTGATTGTTTGTCACGTTTTGGCCTTCCTAAAAGGTTTAGATTTAATTTTCTTTTTAGTTTATCTTTACAGCCAAAATTCTGGCCAATTTAGGAAGTATTTTGATTTGAAATTTCTTTGTAATATTGAGCCTATTTATAGAGGCTTATGCAATGAAAAGAGTCAGAATATTTTGATCAAAAAACGTGATCTCTCTTGGTTCTACGGAACTTCTCGAACACAGCGGAGCGATTCCGTAGAGTTCACCATCGACTTATCAAGCGGAGCATCATCACCGTTTGTGGCGTCATCAACATATCAAGGTTCTTTGTTTTAACTCAAGCAGCGGGTCGCGGTCGTAATACCAAGGCAGAATGGGTCGGTCAACCCGCATTGACCGGCCCGGGGCCACGTGGCAAAGCTAGGAGTAGCTTTGCCACATGGCAGACATATGGCTCGGATTTGCCACGTAGCATGCCATATGGCGGACATGCGGCTCAGATTTGCCACGTGGCAAAGCTAGGGGTAGCTTTACCACATGGCATGCCACATGGCGGACATGCAGCCCGGAAGTGCCACATGGTAGCCATGCGCGCCACGTGGTGTACCACGTGGCGCATTCTGATTGGCCAGATTTTTCTATAAAAAAGGAAATCTGGCTGAACCAATCTGTAATTTGACAGACAACCACTCAAATAGAAAGGCAAAATTTTGGAATAGTCCCTGAGTTTTGATCAGATTTTCAATATTGGAAATCTCATGAACATTAATTACGAATATGTTATAACGTGATCGTAATTCGACTGGCACGAAGTCATAGTCGACCCGAACCTGTGGACCTCTTGCTTCAACAAATAAGTAATTTATTATTAACAAATTAGTTTGTTAATTAATTGATTTTAATATATAATTACTCATTAATTATACGTTAAAACTAACAATATTGTTAAACATTATTATAATTAAAGCAGAAATTTAACTGAAAACAATAAAATAAGGATAATAACAACCAGAAACAAAACTCATGAACTCCAAATAAATTTGTTTTCGGCGTTACACTTCCAATTGTTGCACTAGCGTAGTAATAAATGGCGTTGTCTAATGTAACACGTAGCTTTAGTTTAATTTCTCAACATTTAAATATTGTCGTAACGATGACCCAACATTCTAAGAGCTGTCACGCTTTGTATTATTACGGATTTTATCACTTTTTTAGAAGTAAATTTTATTAATAATACTATGGACAGAGAATTCGTACTCATGCGGTTGTGAGTCTTTTCAAAACCCTGATGCGATAAATTCTATGAAAAAAATTATATTAGAGAAAGAGTATTGTCAATAATACCACAATAAATTTTTAAATTTTATACTTAATTAATCGACACAATCAATTTTCGAATAACAGGCCCAAAATTTTGTCAAGAGCAGTCGTTAGGTAAGGCAGTTTTACTGATTTGTCATGTGCCGATTGGAGACAGAAATTATTATTATTTTTTTGGAAAGGGACAGAAATGTTGATAGAGAGAGAAATAGAGAGTTCAATTTCGGTTCGAAATGATATCGAAATTACACCACTTTCCATTCCAATTGGTAACATCATCCGCCCGGAGCTTGAGGATACATCACTTTCCGTGGTTTGGACGCCGACTCTATACAATGACAAGTAACAAGTTCTGGAGAGGCAACTTGATCACTCTTCTCGTCTGCCCTTTTCCAAATTGTTCTTTTCACTAGCTCCATTAACTTGTCCGTTTGTTGAAATGTGGTAAAAGAAATAGGCAGCGATAAGTAATTCTGCAAGCTCTTATCTCTCGTTTTGCCTTGTTGGTGCAACATTCTTGCAATTGGTACGTTGAGATTGCCTGTCATTGAAGCAACCGATAGTCCAGCAAATTCTAGCAATTAAGGCCTAGCCAGCCGCCTACCGTTTGGAGTTAAGAAGGTGAAAAGGGCAACGTAAATTTTAGATGTTCAATGTTAGAATCTCCTAAGCTCAACGACCCCGAACCAAGTCTATCGGACAGAAGCTCGCACATGTACGATAAAATGACTGTTGTATGAAGATAACAATGAGCACAGAATTAACCTGATATCATATCATGTTAGAATCTTCATATCTAACCCAAAATATTGACGATGTGTTGATAACTTTTCATTTATAAATAAGCTTACCGCACTCGCAGCTATCATGTGATAATATTAACTAGAAAAATATATGATGCTAATAGATAAGGCTACCATAATACTTGGTATTAATTAATTGAAAATTAAGAATAGTTGGAAGAAAACATAAATTCTTAATGGCATTTCCTATTGAATCTTGATGGTGATTGAAGAACTATAAAATAATCTTGTTAGGACGCAATCGACCTTCTTTTAGATTTCGGTTGTCGAATTTTGGAGACCCCACATTAATGCTTGAACATTAAACACCGAGATGCAGTCGCTTGTTTAATGCGTTGGGGGGTTAAATATTGAAGAGCCCACATAATTATTAGAGCAAACGTAAAAGTAACAAACAAATCAGTTTAATATCATGTATTGTTTTTCGTATTTTTATTTTCGTACTCTGTTGTTTTGTAATTTTTTTATTTAAGTCATCAAATTTCAATTTTTTTGTGGGAATATTGTAAGAGTAGCAGATATAGTACAAATTAGTAATGCATATTAAATATTCACCTAATGATGAATTTTAGATTATAAGAAAAAGAAAGTGTGTAACCTCATGAAAAGAAAATGTTTAGTACCATGTGGTTACACATTTTTTGATTAAATATTATTAGGTTTTTTTTTTGGATTGAGGTTTCTGACACTTTCATTGACATAAGTTTCTCAAAATGATACTTTTAGTAAAAAAAACTCAAATATGGTTAATTTTTTTCTAACCGGTGCCCATATGAATTGCAACGTCCCCAATATGTCACTTTTTTATGTCCTCATTTGTGGTGATATGATAAGTGGGACCTCCTAGATTATACGGGAGTTCTACTGCCTCCTCAAGCGGGAGTTATACTGCAGGTGGGTGAGTTTGTGGAAAATTGATAGAGAAAAAAGTGGTGTGTCGTAAACGTGGAATCCACACGACAGCTAGTTGGAAGAAAGTAACAATGATAATGAATTTGTCTCTAAATGTATCTTTTTAGAAAATCTCTATCACTAGAAGTGTTAATTTTTGAAATTTTTATAAAAAAATCAAAAATAAAATCACGTGGTACTTAATAAAAAGTACAAACAACACGGTGCTAGAGTGAACTTGTTACTAAAAACTATTCAATATTCTCAAACCAAACATCAACAAAGTAACACTGAAAATTTTCGGACACCATTATCGGAGGACTTCATATACAATTTCCTGGGTAGTCAAACGATATAATTGTGAAATTTTGTCGGAATCCAGGAGTTTATCGTAGTTATAATCATAATATAAATTAGGGTATGCCAGAATTTTTCTCTCTGTTGGGCTATTCCCTCGTATGATATTGTTTGTTCCCAACGGCTAGCAAGCAAAAGACACAAAAACCAAATACTCGTAATAATATGATGTGACATGCATAAATTTTAATGTACTTCCTCAATTCTTCTCTCTCGTGATGGATGCAAAGAATATGAACATGAGAAGAAATAAATGCAAGGAGCTGTTTCCACCGGTAGCACGAAAGGAATGCATCAAGCTCTGATGCAAAGTAAATGAGAGGACGAGGCACGAGAGGTGGTCCTAATTAATTTCTCAAAACCCCCTTCAAATGGATGAATGTTGAGCCACGGGACCCATTATTTTTACCCATAGAACGGTGTAGTTAATTACAGAATGGACGAATGTGATTGCAGAACAGATGCACATTATGCGTTAGATAAATTCTAGGAAAATTTTACTTTAGTACTATGTAGTTCCACACATTTTTAACTAAATACTTTGTGGTTTAGTTTTGTTCACTTTAGTGAGATTTTTTTTTTGTCTCTCCTTGACCTTCCGCATCAACGCCACATCATATTTCTCTCTTCTAAGTAGTAATGACGTGTCACTTTGTGAACCTTTGTCATTAAAAATGTTATTTTAGGAAATCTCCATTATCAAATCGAACACAGCTAAATCACAAAATACTAAGTTAAAAATGCGTAAAACTATATTAAAGTGAGGTTTTTCCTAAATGCTAATTGGTTTATATCTATATTCCTAAGTCTAAGTGTTCGTTAGCTTTGAATTTGTCAATGATTACGATTGAATAGGCATACATTTAGGCTCTAGGCCTAGCCTGCCTATGGCCTACGTCTCAACACAATGGATATAGTTCTTTCGACCGAGCTAGGTATATCATATGTTCTCGTTCTTTCTATTTATCTGTTATTGTTTGTTACGGGTGTTTCAAATTTAGGCTTCCGTTGGCCCAACATGTCCAACTAAAATAGAGTTACAGTAAAAAAATATTTGGCCTAATAACACAAAACATAGGAGAATTTGACGAAAGTTGAGAATTCATCTCTTGTACGAGTAATTATTGATATAAAAATTTACCTTTTAAAAAACAAAAAAAGAGTGCATCATTTTTTTGTCAACTTGTTCATTCTTTTGTAACTCACCACATTGCTATCTACAAGTGTAATAAATTTGATTATAAGTGTTAAAATCTACTAATAAATTTGTCTTAAAATTTTAGGTTGAATATGAAAATTTTAACATGGTATCAGAGCAGATTGATCTCATGATTCATTATTGTTTGAACAATTATCGTGTCGTGACATATTGACTAAGAGAGTTTGCAAACTTTCATCCGATAGGATAAACTATCGTGGGGACACTTAGAAAACATTTTAAACAATAAGATAACCTGTACCGTGCGTTGAAGGATACGTACGTAACAAAAAAGGATTGCCAACTAGACAAAGGTATTAATGGCCATCCCTTTTCATCTTCCAATGCCAATCTGCTACCAGCTTGTGAATGCCAAAAATTACAATTGGCATGTGAATTAAGGCGAGTGATGTATATATGTGTGTGTATATATATATATATATGCGCTTGCAATAGGGTGGAAAAAAAGAATTTGAAGGGGGCCAACTCGTCACATGGTGGATTAAGACACTGCCTAGGGTATATAACGAGAGCCAACTAGATGATAGATACATCAAATAATTACAGTTGTTTCGATGCTTATTTTGGATCCTTGTCTTAAACCCTCAAGGTTTCTAGTGATGTTTTAAACCCAAGGTATCACTACAGAAGTCCAGATTTTTGGACCCTACAAACCGAGCCTACTTTGGATATTTGGATGAATAATTTTTTTGTCATATTCTAAAATATTTGATCTAGTGATAAGAGTGTTTTTTATTAAGCAAAATTTTATAGATATTAACCATATTACACACATATATCGAGTGTAGAATCCCCTAAAACGACGTTAGAGTCGCAGCCTTGTTAAAATACTGACACAGTAAAATTTAATGGAAATAAAAACGTGGCAAGAAAAGAGCGTCTAGCCTTAGCACAGCATAAACAAGATTTCACACTCTACCAAAGTTCCCTGTACATATAAATGGCTGTGCTAGTTGTAAGTATGTGGACTTGTTTATAAATGTGAAAATTTTAAATACCAATTACCTTGAAGTTTTCGGTCGAATATAAAGATATAACAATTTTTTTAAGAACTCTAGTTGATCCCCTCCTCACTGGATCAGAGGAAGCAATTAGAGCATCAGAAGATGTAGGAGCCGGAAGGTTTGTTGGAGGTGGAGGTGGATTGATAATGGGATCAGGGTCAAGATAAGCAAAGTCTGAAGCTTCATGATGAGGAATTGGAAGACATATATTCCTTCTCAAAGGGGTAAATCTCCTCACAGAACTGAACATCGCGAGAAATAACAACTTGATAACTAAGTGAGTAATAAACATAGCATAAGCAACCAAATATTCTGAGATATGTAGTACATATACCTTATCAAAAGATTTTTTTCTATAAATCTCTAATATTCAAAAACAAACATTATTGAGTCCTACTTAAGAGGCGGTTCTCCTAACAATGAAATCAGCAATATTGGCGAACATTAACATATGTCAATAATCGAATAGTAGTACATAGAAGTACCTGAAGAGAAATTAAGCAATAGGCGTTGGAAAAGCCAATTCGATCCACTTTTCTTCCACGACAACGCTTGAAATAGAGAGCCATGATTCTAGACTGGGACATTGCAGATCCATCGAGACAAGGGTGGAATTAACCCTCAATCGCCTATTTCCGATATCGTTTTGTCCGAAGTTTTTATTGTGGTTTCGTATGAGTTATTTACATAAACTCAACCGTAACCTTTTAATATGAGGTTTTCTAAACAATGTGAGATTCATTTTACGTGATTACTCTTAAAAACGTTTAAATAAAATACTTTAAAGATGTTAAATACACATACATTGAACCGTTGATTAGAATATCTTGTCTTGCTGACCTAGCAATAACAATAATTTTAACTTCGTTAATGATCTTATAGAAATAATATTTTTTGATGAACATATTTTTATTTAATATATAAGCAATTGCATATTTACAAAATGGGGATGAATCATCTCATAAGAAGTTCCAACCACAACTTTATTAAAACTCTACCGTAATAAAATTCCATGAAAAATCTAATGGAGAATTGTACTGTATAGAAATTGAATGCCAGAAAAGTTTGATGAAACCGACCTTCTACCACATACAATCCACAAGCCCATCCAAAAACGCAGAAGCCAGCCTCCAATAATACAGCCCAGTTAATGTGAGCCCGTCAAAGCAGACGGCCCACAGCTTAGAGACCCCTCTTACCTTCTGATCTTTTTATAGCATAATTAGTTTCAATTGTATTTACTTCTTTTTCTTTTTGAGAATTGGTATATTCTTCTTCATCTTCTTTTGTTAAAACTATTTAGTTGTATTTTTTTGGGCCCAAGTATGAACAAACTATAAGCTTGATTGTGGGCCTGACGCATCTGCACTCCTATCAGTCCAAGAACCAAATTCAACCCCAAGCCCACCGTTTTGGAGAGATTAAATAAAAACACATATAACTTCACCAAATTATGGAAAATGGTCCCAGTTCGGGTTAAGATTTAAATTTAGACTTAATCCCAAGGTTTTTCTTAAGAATTAGTATAAACTTTATATTTATTTTGTAGTTTCATGCATATTAGTACTAATTGATATTTTATAAGTTGATTTTCATTCATCTATGATTTGAATCTTGATTCTATTCAAGTCTCAATTGCCAGCGGATCCAATACTAGTGGACCCGCAAATCTCAATTGATGAGAGGAAAATTTTACAATCAACCTTCTACTATGACTACAAATTTACCAAGCGCTACGAGGTAATTTATGTTGTTAATCGTAATTTGAAAAAAATGTTAAAAGTATTCAAAAGACAATAAGTACCTTGATTATGAAAAGAAATAAAATCTAAATACATAATCTTTTTCAAATTTCATGAAATATGTCATGTCTTCCTCAACCTTTGTTCGTACCTCGATTCATCTTTTCGGTTAACAGTTTAGCGTACGTTGATGAGTTACTCAACTGAGTAAGTCGCTAATAACAAAGAAACATACAACACACAATCATAGACTATAGATTACAGACCACAAACCATAATTCAAAGACTACAGAGCATAGATCACAATCTCTACAATCAGACGAACTTCTGGAGTTCCTCTAAATTATGACTTAATTTTCAGAGGACACAAATAAATATTCCTCCGTTCGTGAAGAATGTACAAGTCCAAAACGTACTAAGAACTCAAAAAGACTTGCGAAGGTATCACTTTCGTGGACCCGAACAATTCCTACGCTCCATAAATTTACATTATTATCACTCACTCAAATCATTCAAATATGGGCGTTTCAACTCCGTGGCCAGCGTGAGAGTTTTTTTTTTGGTGAACTAGCGTGAGAGTTTGTCATATTGGGCGTTTCAGTTGCTCTTGCGTAACTGGTCGCCTTGAGAGTTGTACTTATGGGATGTTGGTGTTTATAATAAAATTTAGAAAAAAGTTCACATAAATATTCTGTGGTTTCACGTTGTCACAATTTAGTACCCTGTAATTTTAAATTAGTAATTCAGTCCTTAAGGCTTACAAAAAATTATCCGGGTAGATCTAGGGCAGCTGCCCGCTCAAACAATCTTGAAACGACGTCGTTTTCGATGTGACATGGCGTGGCTATCTAGTTGGATTAGTTAAAGCTGACATGTGATGTGGTTAATTGCCTAAGCAGTCCCTAGAAATTTTCTCTACTCTCTCCTCTCTTCTTCTTCCTCCTCCCCTCCTCTTGCTTCTAATCACTTTCACCATCAAAGTGAAAAAACCTTCGACTTTTTGAAATTCTGATAGACCTTGACCCTCTCAGCCCTCTTTCCACTATATATACGAGCACACAGGCACGCTCTCCATCACTTACCCTGCTCCTCACTCTCTCTAGCTCATTTCTCTCTCTAGAAAAAAAATCCCAAAAAATGATGGCGTACAACGGCTTGGTCGCGTTGGCTCTATACTCATCTGATCCGCCCAGGCTCAGGCTCCAGGAGCCGCACCGACCAAGCCCCTAACCATGTCTCCCACCCATGCGCCAGCTTCAACTCGACCTCCTCCACTGTTCCCTCCGTAGCTCTGTCCTCTGCTCTGACTAACTCCTCGCCGGCTCTCTTGGGTCCCACTACCTCCTCTGGGGCCATCGCCCCTAGAAGCCTTGCGGTTGGGTCACTGGCTGGCACCCCGACCTCCATCCCCCCCGGGAGGGGTCGATGGCCATTGACTACCCCCCGTACAGTCCAATTTCCCTTTTTCTTTTGTTGTTCTATTTTTTGTCTTGGTAGCTTATGCTGTTTGTTTCTTTCTGTGTGTGTTGTTTTTGCTCACGAGTCTCTCCGGTCACTGTCCACAATGGCTCGCTCCTCTCTGGTCTGCCTGGAGCTCTTTTCGGGCAGCCTTGCGTCGCCTGAGGTTGGCTGAAGGGGCTAGTGTTGTTTTGTTGTCTTGTCGGGTTTATGCCTACTTGTATGTTCTTTTGCTAGGATCGGCTTACGCCTGATCGGATATCATTTTGGATCTCAAAACTTTTTCTGTGGCTGCAGGTGGAGAACCTTGTCTTAGTTGAATTTATTCGACATTGGCTCTCATTTGGATGCATCTCGTATGCATTCAAATGCCCATGAGTTTGTCTTGTGGTTATTGGTCGTAGCTTTGTCTCGGTAGAATTTCGCCCGATCGTTTGGCTTTTGTACTTTCTCGATCCTCCTTCGCTCCCCCTGTGCTACTTTGCTGTCATTGTATTGGGTTTCATTTTCTGATTAGTTTTTATCGTCTTATGTCTATGTATTTATCTTTTATGTACTGTGACTCTTTGTTAATATAGTCCTTGCGTCACGTTATTCCTAAAAAAAATTTAATACTGGTTAAGACTACAAAAATCACGTGTGATAAGGCTTTGTTCGATCACGAAAATGACTACATGATAACTACACAATAACAACCCCGAGATTAAACCAAACTATTACGTCCATAACTACGATAACTATTACGTCCATAACTACGTCCATAACTACCAACCAAAAAATAACTACGATAACTTTTTTGTAAAATTAATTACCTATAAAATAGTAATTTTTATGTAATATATTTTACCAAATACTAACAGCTAGAAAATAAGATGATAAAATTATTTGCAAAGTTGGAACTTACCGGTATCTATCGACTACAAAGATGTAAAGCAATTGCTTTTCCCGAAATTGGTTCATTCTTCTAAGCTAAGAAAACGATCATATTGGAAAAGGTTGTTCACTTAGCTTAAAAGGCCAGAATTTCAATGTCACAGCTTTTTCAATTTCTTATCATAAAATTTTTTGGTGGTTCATATCTTACACATCTTACGATTGCGGAAAAAAATGAGGCCCCTATCCAGACAATCAATAATTTTACTAATCAAGATTCGAACAGCGTAAAATTTATAAATTGTGAAGAAATTTTTCTAACAAATATTTAACAATAATATGTTCTAAATTGATAGGACTCCATACTTTTTTGTTAATCTAAAAAAAATTATTGTATGTACGTTGCTTGTAGTGATAAAATTATAGCTCAGAGTTTCCTAGTATGGATTGAGTTTGATGACCCCCTCATATACTTAACTAAAAGTCGATGACATAAAAATATCCTTTCCTAGTATATTATTTTTTTGAAAGGTCAGATATTATTAAGCTCCAAAAGTACATGAAACACAAAATAGGAGAGTAAATCTTTCTATTAACAAGGTTAGTCGTTTGGCCTCCATCAAAATTCTACCATGAAAAAATCCAGTAAAAAAATTATGATGTATATTATTTTTCTAATGTCAACTGTTTTTGCCGATGTGTCAGCAACCAAGTTAAGATGGGACACATAACCCGCCGTTGATAGTATATACAACTTATAAATCCATGATTATAAGTTCACAATTCCAATCACAACAGAATTCCTTGTCTACTTAGACCAGGAAGAGCATATAATTAAACTATTAAGTTTGATATCTTATGGACGAGCCAATTTTTGTGATTGAGTTCAGGTAACAATTTCTAGCTCCTCAGCTTTGGGAACATTCAAAATGTTCGTAGAATTAATTATAGGATATGAAACCAATTAGTCCAAATAGTAAAAAGTTTGTAAATAAAGTTTTGTGTTGAAATATTTTTGGACAAATTACCCTCACGTCCCTGAACTTTGGTCACCCTCCCTCTAGGGTCCCTGACTTTTGGAAAATGATTTTTCCGTCCCTAAGTTTTGATGATAATAGACTCTCGGGTCCCTAGAGCCAGAATATTCCTTTTTCTCCGGCGAACCCCCACTTGAAATGACTAAAATACCCCTCCCACTTTAAAAAAACCCTTCTTCCTTCCCACTTATCTTCTTCCTCGCACCTCAACCAAAACCAAAACTTAAAATCAAAACTAATTAACATCCAAGTTTAAGGAGGCAAGCATAAATAAAAAAAACTAAAAACAGACAAAATTAATTATCCAAGAATTCAATTAATCGACCCAGACCAGTCCTAAAAATTCAATTTTCCCCAAATTTAAATCCTCCACTGTCGACCAGGTTATTTGTCGATGTGGTTGAAGCTGGATCCACGCGGCGTCGGGTTTCTCGACGACTGCAGCGAGTGTATCTTCTCATTGGTGAGGTTCGACGGCCGTGGTGGTGGACGACACCTCCTGCGACCGCTGCGAAAAGACGTCCAACCTCAAGGCGTTGGACTTGCGCACGGTGACGTGGAGCTTCCCATTCTCCTCGACCAAAGACAGGAACCCTCGTACGGAGAGGGAAGAGAAGCTCCCCACCTGGAAACCCCGGGCTCCCAGACGAGCTTCCCCAGGTACTTTGACCCGGGCTTAGGGTGGTTGACCACCGGGCCAGGGACAAGCGGGAGGTGGCGCTGGCGGGGAAATAAGAACGAGCATCCGTCGCAGTGGAAGCTGCCGTTGTGGGTGTCGACGAGGCAGAGCATGAAGCAGGTAAGGATCTCGTCGACGAGGCGGCACATGAAGCAGGCGAGGGCTTCGTCGGTGAGGCGAGGGTCAAAATTGTCCTCGTTCTCCTCTTTCGTCCTGTCACGATCGCTGCCAGTTCGAAGAGATGACGAGGGAGGAAGTCGGCAACGGAAGAGACGACATGGAGGTGGACGACGAGAAGAGTCGGCAATAGAAATCTAGTATTTCTTCATCTTTAATCCACGAGCTCTTATGTTTATTAGAAATCTAAATCTGGATTCACATTTCTGCCATTTATTTCCCATCCTTTGTTGGATCTTTTTGATTGTTTAATTGAAGAAGATGTTTTTTTTGGCAAATTAATCGAGATGATTTTTAACAGGGGTGGAGTAAAATTTAACAAGGGAGGATATTTTGGTCATTTCAGATGGGGGTTCACCGGAGAAAAAAGAATATTCCGGCTCCAGGGACCCGAAAGTCTATTATCTTCAAAACTTAGGGACGGGAAAATCATTTTCCAAAATCCAGGGACCCTAGGAAGAGGGTGACCAAAGTTCAGCGATGTGAGGGTAATTTGCTCAATATTTTTTGGAGTTTTTTTGTGTTGAAATCTTACAATTGAGAAATTTACTCAGATCCTGAATATCAAATGTATTAAAAAATAACGGGATATGATGATGGGAAGGAATTAAAAGAAAAACCTGACCCTGCAATTCACGATCTCTCTATTTAAACACAACATATCAACAAAAAGCAACATTTTCACATCTACAAAGTTCAAAGAGACCCACACACCAACAAATTAAGTCAAACAATCGTATAAACCACAATTAAAAATAAACAATCCTCCAACTTCTCCTAAATCATGCAAAAACACCACCACGTCCTCTTCAAGAGGTGGTTCGGCAACAAAAAGAACAAAAACAAAGAAATGTTGGACCAAAATGGAAGCATAACCAAGAAATGGAAGCAACTAAGCGGGCAGGACAACTGGAAAGGCCTATTGGACCCCCTAGAGATCGACCTCCGGCGATACATCCTCCACTACGGCGACATGGCGCAGGCCACCTACGACGCCTTCAACTCGCAGAAGCTCTCGAAGTTCGCGGGCAGTAGTATGTACGCCATGTATGACTTCTTTTCCATGGTCGGCTTGGAGAAGGGCAACCCTTACAAGTACAAGGTGACCAAGTTTTTCTACGCCACCTCCTCGATTGATCTCCCTGATGGCTTCGTTATACGGTCCCTTTCGCACGAGGCGTGGAGCAAGGAGTCGAACTGGATGGGGTATATCGCGGTGGCCACCGACGAAGGGAAGGCGGTGCTCGGGCGGAGGGACATTGTGATTTCTTGGAGAGGCACAATTCAGGCCGTGGAATGGGCTAATGACCTTCAGTTTGTATTGGTTGACGCTTCCAAGATACTTGGGAAGGTTGGTCTTGAGGATCCTAAGGTGCACCAAGGTTGGTACTCGCTTTACACTTCGGATGATCCTCGCTCGCCTTACAATAAAAACAGTGCCCGAGACCAGGTAATTAATTATACACCGATTATTCTTGGCTTATTTTTTTTTTTGGTGGAATTATTCTTGGCTTATTGTCACGGACAAAACTTTTAAATTGAGCCTTTCGAGAAGTCCGCTCATGACGCTTTAGCTTCTCTTTGATTATCTGTGGTTTTCAACCCCACGAAAGAATTTGGTGCGTTTTACCATTATGTGACACGTTTTTATATGTTATATTGATTTATTAATTTTTTTGAAATTTCAAATGTTTTAGTTTTATGTAATTATGAAGAATTGATTAAAAATTTGAAAAAGTTGAGATGAATTGTAGAGAATTGAATGATAAATTTTCGTTTTTCCTGATAGAAAAAAATTTATTCAAAATTTTAAAATAGAATTCATATTTTTTCTTAAGTTTTTGTTAAACTGAAATTTATTTTTTGTAACTTTTCCAAGAATATTTTTCCAAAATATTTCCAAAGGGAATCAAAACCAAATTTCCGTATTTCAAATAATTAGAAATACAAATTATTTATTCAAATGACCAAAATTTTTTGACCAACTGCATGTTACCTAAATAGGAACTAGGAGAGAGTATAATTACGTGACAAACTATATATTATAAGCTAAAACATTCAAAACCGGGCTATGGTCCCTTGCCGCCTCCACGTACTGCCGCACATGGCTGACTGTATAGGTTTCTACCTGCTCCCACAGTCCATTATTCATTTGCAGTAATCAATTCTTTGGTTTGAGAAAAGTCCACTATAATAATCATAGGTATCACTAAAAATTATACGAGTGTTCTGTAATTTATTATGTATTAATTGAGTTAAATTATTTTCAATTAAAATTATTTAGAGGTCCAGACATTTACACGGATCCTGCCAACCAAAACGATGTCGTTTGATAATGACGTGGCGCACCACATTTTCTGATGAAGCTCGCGTGGAAGATGGTAAAAATATCAAAATAGTCCATTCTAATTGTTTGAATTTTTTAATTGTTGAATATTAACATTTGTCACTTCTTATGCAAATGACAATACAAGTTTAACCAAGTGGGCATTGTTCTTGACCAAAGATGTTCAATTTTGAATCATTGAAAATGCATTTAAATATTTGTACCAAAAGTTAAAAGTTATTTGGTTTAATGACACAAAACGTAGTATGAATTGTAGTAATTTCACGAAAGTACCTACCCAGTTCAAATCTAAATTAATCTGTTTCGTAGTTGTTTGGATAGCCATATAAGAATATTGACAGTGCATTATTTTACAAGGCCTAGTTGTTGCTTTCTTAAGGTAATCCACGAGGTAAAGAGACTGGTGGAGCTATACAAGAACGAAGACACGAGCATAACGGTGACAGGCCACAGCCTAGGAGGTGCTCTAGCCACCTTAACCGCAGTGGACATAGTCACCAACGGAATCAACAAACCGAACTCCCTCATCAACGGTAAGTCCTGTCCGGTCACCGCCTTCGTCTTCGCAAGCCCTAGGGTTGGAGACTCCACATTGAAGCAGCTCTACACCACCCACAAGGACGTCCGTGTCCTTCGGGTCCGGAACGCCATGGATATCGTCCCGAACTACCCCCTTATTGGGTACTCGGACGTCGGGGAGGAGCTCGGGATCGATACCACCAAGTCTCACTACCTCAAGAGCCCCGGGAGCCTGATCAGTTGGCACAACTTGGAGGGATACTTGCATGGGGTTGCTGGGACGCAGGGGTCCAAAGGTGGGTTCAAGCTCGAGGTCCGTAGGGACGTTTGCTTGGTTAATAAGAACATGGATGGGCTCAAGGAAGAGTACCTTGTTCCTGCCTCCTGGAGGGTCCCCAAGAATAAGGGTATGGTGCAAATGGATGATGGGTCTTGGAAGTTCGACGATCACCAGGTGGAGAAGCAAGATGATTTGTACGAAAGTTGAATTCTGAATTTTCGTCAATTTTTATTACTTAGAATGTCGTTTGGGTGAAGCAAGACGATTCTAAAGTTTGATTGTATATTAACTTATCGTTGGTGAGTTGTTGGAATTTGTTGGGAGATGTTGAAATTTTCTAGTGATTAATTTATACTTTAATTTTATAGAAATAATAAGATTAAAAAAATAAGTAGAAAAAAAAATCTTGATTTGACATATCGCGACTTACTAATCGTGATTATATATAATTTTTATGCATTTATATATAGCTTGTTCCATGTAATCAATAAAGGATTATGTTGTTTAAAGTATTGGGCTTAATTAATTTATAATTCGATCAAGGTTTATATTATAGGACGATGACGGTACTTTTGAAGAAAAGATAAAAATGTATGTAAAGATCAGCTTATCATAAATTGGCTTCACATATATAACTACGTCCGGGCTCTAGCCTAATCACCAGTGCTTAACGTTTTCTTTAGGCGATCACATCAATTTTCTATATGTTTATGATGAAGTACTTCCTAAACCTGAAATAAGAATCGACCAAATATCATTTACATCGCTTATGTACATGTACGAACCAGAAAAACTAAATTGGATAGTCACTATAAATATATGTACGAAAAAGTAAATTTTCACAAAACCCTAATTAGGTCAACCCGAATGCTTTATAAGTTTAAGCCCCACAAAACTCTAACTAGGTTAACCCCCGTTTCTATATAAGTGGTATTGGCCGTCCTCTCGCCTCTCACTGAAACTCACAAAACTTTGGTTTCTTCCACAAGGTGAGGTTCGCAATTTTGCAAGTGAACAAGGAGGAGGTATAAACAGAGTAGAAGCACCTCTTGAGGCAGGGGTAAGCGCTTCTCTCTTGCTCCTTTTCTTGTTGCTTTTTGCATCTACGGGTTCCATAACAAGTTTAGGGTTGATATAGGATTTGTGAGGAAAGGATCGAAGTTGATCAAAAAGGAGGAGTGATTGTATCTCATACTTTACAAAGTAAGTCGGTTTTCGTATTACGTTGTATGAAATATTGTTATCATTTTTGCCTCATGATTTCATAGAACCATCCGTCCGATATATTCCACTGTGTAGATCTTATAAGCATGTTTCACTTAGAAAAATCTAATCGCATCGCCTAATAACCTACTAAAATAAATCGTATGATTTGTACCATCTGCTTACGAATATTGATTCATTGTCCTTGTGTCTGATGCTTTGATAATAATAGAACACTGTAAACGAATGGTTCAATGGCCTGAAGCCAATCGCATGAGACAAGCATTAATATTTTTATAGTTAATATAGTGTACGTGGCTTGTTAGTGGAGGGACACATACTTATGACTATGCATAGCTGTTTCATTGAATCGGTTACTGCCGAACAAATTAAGAACCTAATTGCGTATAGCTAGGGTTACTATATATTTAGTAATCGATAATATTTTTATGGCTAGGGTGTATATCTTACACAGAATGATTTTAATATATATATATATATGAAACATGTTAATGTCTATAGTAGGTGTTAGGGTTTGTCTCAAATTCTAGACAAATTAGTATTCTATTCCTATTTAGAGTAGGATAATAATCTCCTATATGTATCGGCCTATGCTTAGATCTTTTGTGTGTAGTTGAGAGTTGTGAGGTAGAGAGAACCCTCACGGATACCTTGTAATATGTTTGACTCGTATAGTGGACGACTCTCCTTTGCCCGTGGTTTTCTCCCCGTCTTGGGGTTTCTACGTAATTCTCGTGTGTCTCATATTTCTCGTTTCAATCTTATTTCTCAACAAGTGGTATCAGAGCCAGATCTGAGATTCGAGTATACGATTTAAAAAAAAGGCCGATTTTGAATTTCAGCGATTTGGGGGTTTTCCATCGAAACCCCTTGGAGCCGCCGTCAACCAGGAGTCGGCCGCCGCCCGCTAGCCCACCGTTCGTTGCCACCCGCTAGCCCACCGCCCGCTCCATCGCCGATTCAAGGAGCTGTCGTGTGGAAGAGGAACTTACCCGTTTGAGAATTAGGTTTAGAGGAGACGACGCTCTGTCGTCGTCTGGAGTCCGTGCACCATTGTTTGCGCATCACTGAGTCGACATCGCGCGACGAGGAGGAGGAGGAGAGGACCTAGCTGAGCCCTATCGTTGGCTGTTCGCCGTTCGTCGAAGAGAGGAAGTTAGATGGGGAGAGAAGGCTTTCGGGGAGAGAAAGTTTTCGGGGAGAGAAGAAAAGAACGTCACCAGAGGTCCACCACCCATCGCCGCTGCGTGCCTGTGCTTGGCCGACCGAGGTCGAGTCTGCCGCCTCCCAGCCGAGTCGCAGCCGCCCGCCGTGGTGGCCCCACCGTCAGCCGTCGCCGCCTGAGATTTGGGTTAAAAAATCCTAGTTCGAGTTGACTTGGTCAATAGTTTGACTGGTTGACCAAAAGTTAACTGATTTGGCTGATTTTAGTTTTCTAATCAATTTTGGGCTGATTTTTTGGTTCGAGGTGTTTCAGGATGACTTCGATGAAGTACGAGATTCCTCAATTTACGAGAAAAACTAATTTTTCCTTGTGGCAGGTGAAGATGTGCGCTGTTCTGATACATTTAGAGCTGGATGAGATTCTACTTGATGAGAAGTCGATGGCTTCGAGTTGGGATGCTGCGATGAAAGTGTCAAAGAATCGTAAGGCTGTGAGTCAGATTCAGCTGCATTTGTCAGATGATATTTTGCGGGACGTGTTGAGGGAGACGAAAGCTTCCTCATTGTGGGGAAAGCTTGAAAAGTTGTGCATGCCTAAGAGTTTGACCAACAAACTGTGCTTGAAGCAACGACTGTTTTCTATCCAGATGCAAGAAGATAAGTCTGTTCATGACTACCTTAATGAATTTAAGGATATAGTGGTTGATCTTAGAACTTTGGATGTAAGGTATGATGATGAAGATCTTGCTTTATTATTATTGTGCTCGTTGCCTGCCTCTTATCAG
The DNA here is from genome assembly GCA_963995505.1 of Hypericum androsaemum. Taxonomy (NCBI): domain Eukaryota; kingdom Viridiplantae; phylum Streptophyta; class Magnoliopsida; order Malpighiales; family Hypericaceae; genus Hypericum; species Hypericum androsaemum. The sequence continues at coordinate 12,097,765 of OZ023192.1, forward strand.
CAATTCAGGGATACTCTATTGTTTAGCCATGATACTCTGAGTTGGGATAATATTCATGATTTGCTCATGGAGAAAGGATGAATTGATAAGCACACTATAATTTTCTCTAAAAATAGCCAAGGGACTGGCTTGGTTATGGGAGGGAGGTCTGAGACGAGGAATGCTAAGTCTGGTTCGAGGAAGAAGAGTAGAAGCAAATCAAGGTCAAGGCACAAGGATTAGACTTGTTTCAATAGTTATAAGGTTGGGCATATTAAATGGTTCTGTCAGGAGTTGAAGAACAAGAAGAAGGGCAAAAAGTCTAGTGCTCCGAAAGGAGAAAGTTCTGATAGCGGCAGTGCTAGTGTTGCCACCACCAGTCAGCAAGAATCTGATGGAGACCTTTCGTCTGTGATTGATGGAAAATCTGAGGTTGATGCTTCTTGGGTCCTTGATTCTGCTTGTACGTTTCATATATGTCCTATCCGGGACTGGTTTTCAACATATGAACGTGCGGAGGGTAATGTTCTCATGGGAAATAATTTTGTCTGCAAGGTTGTTGGTATTGGCACAGTGAAGATCAAGATGCATGATGGTTTCATTCGAACCTTGACGAATGTGAGGCATATTCCTGATTTGAAGCGAAACTTGATTTTACCAAGTACTCTTGATACATTGAGGTACAAGTATACCGGAGAAGGTGGAGTTGTTCGTGTGTGTAAGAACTCATTAGTGTATAGAAGGCCAAGAAGGAGGTTAGAAATCTGTACATTTTGCAGGGTTCTACAGTTACAGGGACTGCTGCTACTGCATCTGGCTCGTTGACAGATTCTGAGAACACCTCATTGTGGCATATGCGACTTGGTCACATGAGCAAGAAAGGCATGACCGAGCTAAATAGGAGAGGATCATTATGCGGACAGGGTATTGGGAAGCTAGAATTGTGTGAGCACTGTGTGTTCGGAAAGCAGAAGAAAGTCAGTTTTCAGAAAGGTGTACACACTACAAAGGAAAAACTTGACTATGTTCATTCTGATCTTTGGGGACCGTCTCAAGTTGCAACAAAGAATGGTTCCAAGTATATGCTAACTATAATTGATGATTATTCGAGGAAGGTGTGGGAGTTCTTCTTAAAGAGCATGGATCATGTCTTTGTGACTTTCAAGCAGTAGAAGACTATGATTGAGAAGCAGATTGGGATAGATGTCAAGAATCTACGTACAGACAACGGATTGAAGTTTTGCTCTAGCTGGTTTGATGAGTTCTGCAAGAATGAGGGTATTGTCAGGCATAAGACAATCCCTGGTACACCTCAACAGAAAGGAGTTGCTGAAAGAATGAACAGAACTTTGTTGGAGAAAGTTCGTTGTATGCTGTCAAATGCTAGTTTGCCTAAGGCATTTTGGGCTGAAACTGCTTCTACTGCCTATCACCTTGTAAATCGTTCACCTCATGCATCTCTTGATTGCAAGGTACCTGAAAATTATGGTCTGGAAATCTTCCTAGTTATGCTGATTTGAAGATATTCAGGTGTCCTGCCTATGCTCATGTGAACAATGGCAAGTTAGAGCCAAGATCTGTGAAGTGTATCTTCCTTGGCTATACTTCTGGAGTGATGGGATACAAGTTGTGGTGTCCTGAGCTGTCTAAGGTCTTATTGAGTAGGAAAGTTATTTTCAAAGAGACAGACATGCTGAGTAAGAGGGAGAACGTTTCTTCACCTGGTGTTCCGAGTGCTCCAAGTGTGGACTTGCAAAAGCCAAAAGTACAAGTAGAGTTTGATGTTGATCCAGAAGTGAGTTCCTTCCGTGATGTTGATTGCCATGATCTTATTCATGGTGGATTGTCTGATGAAGCTGAGAATGTTGGCACAGTTGAGAGGGAGCTAGCATATTCCATTGCTAAAGACAGGCCCAGAAGAACTATCAGGCCTCCACAGAAGTTGGGTGAGGCTGATATTGTTGCTTTTGTCTTGAATGTGGTAGAAGAAGTTGAAAGTTGTGAAAAACCATCTAGTTACTCAGATGCTGTAAAGTTGAAAGACTCTGCTAGATGGTTGGTGGCTATGGAGGAAGAGATGGAATCTCTTCACAAGAATAAGACTTGGGAGATTACTAAGCTGCCTAAAGATAAGAAGGTTGTCAGTTACAAGTGGGTATTCAAGAAGAAGGATGGTATACCTAGAGTTGAAGAGCCTAGATACAAGGCTAGGCTAGTAGCTAGAGGATATAGTCAAGTTTCTGGTGTGGACTTTAATGAGGTATTTTCACCAGTTGTGAAACGTACATCGATTCATTCTTTTCTTGGTATTGTTGCTATGCAGGATTTGGAGCTTGAACAGCTTGATGTGAAGACAGCTTTCTTGAATGGAGAGCTTGAGGAGCGGATTTATATGGCACAGCCTGAGGGTTTTCATATTGAAGGCAAAGAAGACCATGTGTGCTTATTGAAGAAGTCCATGTATGGCTTTAAGCAGTCTCCGAGGTAGTGGTATAAAAGGTTTGATTCCTTTATGATTTCTCATGGTTGTGAGAGGAGCAAGTATGATAATTGTGTTTACCTGAAAAGACTACGTGACGGTTCCCAAGTGTATTTGCTCTTGTATGTGGATGAAATATTAATTGCTACCAGTGACAAAGGAGAGGCGAGGAAGCTCAAAGCTCTGTTGAGTAGCGAGTTTGAGATAAAAGATTTGAGTCTTTCTAAGAAGATTCTTGGTATGGAGATTGCCAGAGATAGAGGAGCAAGGAAATTATTTTTGAGTCAGGAGAGTTACATTAAAAAGGTGCTTGACAGGTTTGATGTGACTGATAATCCTATGAGTACTCCTCTTAGTACATATTTTCAGCTTTCGTCCGCTTTATCTCCACAGTCAGCTGCTGAGGTCAATTACATGTCTGGTGTTCCACACTCCAATGCTGTTGGTTCTTTGATGTATGCTATGGTTTGCACACGCCCAAATTTGGCCTATGCTGTGAGTGTTGTTAGCAGGTTTATGGAAAATCCTGGAGAAGGTCATCCGAGAGCAGTGGAGTGGATTATGAGGTACTTGAAGGGCACCAAGGGCGTGTGTCTACAGTTTGGAAGCATCATTGATGGAGTTGTTGGTTTCGTTGATTCAGATTATGCTGGAGACCCTGATAAGTTCAGGTCCTTGTCTAGATATGTCTTCACTCTTAGAGGATGTTCTATCAGTTGGAGAGCTTGTCTACAGGCCACAGTGGTATTGTCTACCACAAAGGCGGAGTACATGGCTATAACTGAAGGTGTGAAGGACACTATCTGGTTGAAAAGTTTCTTCAGTAAAATTTGTGAGAAGCTGCAGGTCAGTACAGTATACTGTGATAGTCAAAGTGCTATCCATCTCACGAGGGATGCTATGTATCATGAGACGATGAAGCACATTGATGTGAGGTACCACTTCATTCGAGAGCATGTTGCTCAAGGTGACATTGTTGTGAGCAAGGTACCAAGGACAATCCTGTAAATATGTTGACGAAGTCACTTTCTGGTACTAAGTTCGAGCATTGCTTAGATTTGGTAGGTGTTCGTGCTTGATGTTGATTGCCCTTAGGGGCTGGTGGTGAAGGTGGAGCAGCGTTGATGTTGGAGTCATAGAATTTGGTCCAAGGTGGAGATTTGTTAGGATTTGTCTCAAATTCTAGACAAATTAGTACTCTATTCTTATTTAGAGTAGAGTAATAATCTCCTATATATATCGACCTATGCCTAGATCTTTTGTATGTAGTTGAGAGTTGTGAGGTAGAGAGAACTCTCACGGAGACCTTATAATCTGTTTGACTCGTATAGTGGACGGCACTCCTTTTCCCGTGGTTTTCTCCCCGTCTTGGAGTTTCCACGTAATTCTCGTGTGTCTCGTATTTCTTGTTTCAATCTTATTTCTCAATAGTATGTAAGAGCTGCATGATTTAGTATACCTTCTAATGTTGCGTACGAATGATCAAGAATATTTGTTTCCTTGGTATTTTGTTTCGTGGTGTTTGGGATGCTATTTGTTTGACCTAGCCTTGTTGTGATATTCGAATTCTACTATCTTGTTGGACTTGTTATGATATTGGATTCTATCTTCTCTTCGTCAAAAAAATCGAATTTTTTTTGTCGTATGAATGGGTTCTCCCTGCACTTTTTGGACACCACAGTGCGTCTTGGATTTTATACTCATTGTGGGAAGCGTAAGGATTGACTTGGGCCCGCGGAGTTGATACCTCTTGACGTCTTGAAATTTTATGGGCCCGTAGTGCGTCTTGGAGTTTACATGTGCTACGGGAACATGAGGGGTATTTGTTTGTGTCCTGCAGGAATCCCGTCTTACTTTGAAAAGTCTTCGGAACGTCCTTGATTTAGGGTATAACTTGTTAAGTGACTTTTGATATATGTGTTGTTAGGTGACTTATGTGTTACCGGCTTACTGAGTTGCTTAAACTCATCCATATGTGCTACTTGTCTCAGGTACCATAGGGGCAAAACGGGATTGAGAGCGAGGGTTTGAGCATGCATTCGTAGTCATTGGTCCTATCGGAATAAAAGACGTTTTGGTTTCATAGATGTCGAAATAAAGAAGATTTAAATTTTTATTATATTTAAGTTTAATGAATAAGCCTTACGAAAACTATTTACTCCGTGGCGGTTGTCATGTTTACTTTCCGGGGCGTGACTGTACACGATCTAAGATGTAAATCCTATTTCGGTAAAAAATATATATCAATCTACTTATAAAAAAATCAACCAAAGCCATTACGTTGGTTTGGGCCAATAGAATCTAGACTCGAGCCCAATTTCCCAAGTGTGACGTCCCGTCACTGGCCTCTGTCTTGTCCGTCTGAATGGTAGTTTTTCCAGAGGAAGGGGAACGATCGGCCAATAGCGGAAGGGATCCAATGTGACCTGAAACGCCAATCTTAGCTTAGCTCTACGAACTTAGCTTAGCTCTCAACGCGTCAGGTAGCTTGTCCCACCCACATGAACCCTCGATACGTAACCTTTCTCGATGAAACAAGCACATTGACCGGGCTTGGGCTTACAGTAAACAGAAAGTTGTAGTGTATTTTTTTAGGGATAATTTCACTTAAGTATCCTGTAGTTTGATAATTTGACATAAGTCTCATCAAAATAGTTCATGTGGGTACAAATTGACGTCGTTTTGATTTCCGGCAGCTAGGCACTTGCTTGTGAAGTTCCGCATGGATTATTTTGATAAGTTTTAAACCACAAGGTTATATGTGTCAAACTGTCAAACGAGATGGTACTAAAGTGAGGGTATCTCTTTTTTTTATAATCTTTGGTATCGAGTCAATTAGCTGACTAATCCATGATCGATTCGGATAGAACCTTTGAAAAGTGACAAAGTTCTCACAACAAATATTTGACATTGTTGCGTTACCAAGAACTAGAACTTGAACTCAAAACCTGATTAGACTAGAACAACGTCTTTGTCAATTGATCTAAGTACTTTTTTAGAAATTGATCTTTCAACTTCAGAATTATTTTTGTTATTTTAATAAGGTAAGGTTCGGTAAATTGAAAAAAATAAAGGTTGGCTTTCTGTAACAAAATTATCACGACCCAGATCTCGCAGATATGTATTCCTGGAAACAATACTTCTATAGTTTCAATTTGATTTATTCTCAACCAATTTGTATTTGCAATTTGTGAATGTTCCTTCTTGGATAAAGAGGCCGAAAATATCCCATCTCCCTCATTCGATTTCGAGTTCGAGGTGATGCAACTGATATTTGATATGTGGTTTTGATGGGTCTTTGATGTCCACTTGTGTGTTCTTTTGATGATTTATCAAAGTATCGATGAATATTTTTATTTCAAGAGCTATAATTAATCATTAAAAAATCCTAATATTTTTAATAATAATTCAAGAAGAAAAATTAGAGATAATATTTAGCTTTCATTAAAAAATTGTAAAACTGTATTTATATTTTACTATTTTTTTGTAATATCAAAGAAATATAAATTTATGATATTGATGAGAATATAAATTTATATAAGCCTAAAACTATCATCTTATTTGTTAACAATAATACTTTTAAAATTTTCTTAATTCAGGACTAAGAAAAAAAATGACTTCTCCCTAGCTCTTCTTTGTGTCGGTCGTGTTGTTTGACAGGACCATCCACAGGCCAACCTGATCAGACGAGCACGAGACCTACTTGACCGAGATTGGACGACACAAATACATCACACTTTTAGAGAGGAAAATCGGGTAGTGGATTTACACTCTAAATATGCTTTGACTGTAGGTTTTTATTATGTTTGTTCTGACACACCTTTTGGTTGCTACTTTAATCTAAATGATATGAAATGGGTTAGTCTACTTCGATGTACTCAGACTAATATTTTAACACGTGAGTAATAAAGATTAGTGGCCACTCCGCTCTTCGATTTCTAAAAAAAATAAGTTTTGGGGCGAGTTTGTATCGCCCAAAGGAAAGGCCAGGTCCACAGGTGACTCACCTCTGTCTATTTAATTTTATTTTTATTTTTTTAAATCAATTGGCTTTTATTTTTCTTAAGTCTTTAAAAACTTTACATTAAGTAATACAGTTACAATGATTTTAGACTAACTCAGTACCTAATCATTGTTTAAATTACACATGTCAAACTAGATCTGCCTGTATATGTGGTAATGCAAGTAATTAATTTTGATCCTTTGACATTTTTGGATCCCTGCCCAGTTGCTTGCTAACATCAATTGGCCAACTAAATTTGATATTAAGAATTAAATGATGAGCCATGAATTGTTGAAAGAAATATCGTTGGGCGATGAAGAATTCATTAATTGTTGATTGATCAGAGTTTGCAGAGTGACCTATTAAATGTTTTTATCTTTTCTTATATTAATTAGTACTATAAATAGATGGAGCTTTTGCTCCTGCTCATTGTATCCAAGGAAAGAAATCCCAGAGAAGAAAAAGGGATCCGAAAAAGAAGAAAAAAAGTTCCACCGAGAGAAGTGGATAGAAAATTGTGAGCGAGTAAAATTAATGTGAGTGATAATAAAATCATGAGATATTTGTTAGTGTACTATTTTATTTTCAGTGTTTTCAGCTGTGATATTTAATTACCTCGGGAGATAATTCATAATATCTTTGTCAATGACCCATTTTGTATTACTAATCCACTCTTGTATGCTGGAATATCTCTGTAATATTTAATTGCATTTTGGGAGGCTATCATGGTGTTATCTCTGTAATATTTACTTGAAGACCCTCTTTTCTTATTGAAGGTCTTCCATAGAGTTCTAAGATGTTCCAGGTGCAAACTAGTGACACGAAAAATTTAACATTTAGTGATTGTAATATGCATGATTTTAAAAAACGCGGTCTGACCGGTGGTCCGATCGGTTGGACCGCGAAACAGGCACTAGACCGGGTCATTTTTAGGCTTTTGACCGGGGTCTGTACTAACCGGACTAAATCTGGTCAGACCGGCCGATTTTGAGATCCATCCTGACCGGTCAAACCTGGTTAGTACAAAAATGGACGAAATTGACTTTTGGCTTCATACCCTGGCGGCTGCTCGACGTACACCGTCTCTTCAAGATGTCCATTTAAAAATGTAGACTTGACATCCATTTGATGGACTTTCTATCTATTTTGAGCAGCTAGAGAAATAATTAATCTAATAATTTCAAGGCGAGCAACAGGAGCAAATACCTCATCATAGTCGATGCCTTCTCTTTGATTGTAGCCTTTAACAACCAATCTTGCTTTGTATCTTTCGACTTCTCCTTTGGCATTTTTTTGGCTTTATATACCCACTTTACTTCAATTGCTCTTTGTCCCTTTGGAAGTGTTGCGAGCTCCTATGTATTATTCTTTTGAATAGCCTTGAATTCTTCATCCATCGCCTTTCTCCATCTTCCACTTTCCACAGCTTCTTCGAAATTTATTGGATCACTGTCTGCAAAGAGATAAAAGAGAGATACATTGTCTCTGTAAATATCATTTAAACTCCTCATCCGTAAAGGCCTTTCGCTTGAGCTTTCATCCGATGATGATGGATCACAATACTCTGCTGGAGGTGACGGAGGTGGTAAAGTAGCTGGACCAACTGGATCTGGTGATTCTTCTTCTTCTAAGATAGGGAGAAAATTATAATCCTTTTCTTGAACACCAAAATCCCAGATGTCTTCTTCATCGAACTCCACATCTCTGCTTATGACGACCTTACGGTTGATCGGATCACACAACTTGTATCCTTTGGATCGAGCGTCATAACCGATGAATATATACTTGGCACTCCTGTCATTTAGCTTCGATCGCATCTGACTCGACACATGAGCATATGCAATACTTCTGAATACTCGCAAATGTGAGACGCTGGGTTTTACTCCACTCCAAGCTTCCAAAGGAGTCATATTCTATACACTCCTTGTAGGACATCGATTTATCAGATAAACTGCACAATCAACTGCTTCTGCCCAAAACTCCTTGGGCACTCTCTTGGTCTTCAGCATGCTCCGGGCCATGTTGAGGATTGTCCTATTTCTCCTTTCAGCAACTCCATTTTGTTGTGGCGTATATGGAAGTGTAAGAGGGCGACGTATTCTGTTGTCTTCACAGTAGGCCTCGAATTCTTTTGAAGTAAACTCGCCTCCTCGGTCAGATCTCATAGCCATAATTTCAAAGTGGCTTTCTTTCTCCACAAGGTTTTAAATTTCTTGAAATTGGCAAAAACCTCTGATTTTTGTTTCAAGAAATAAACCCAAGTCTTTCGACTAAAATCATCGACGAATATGAGGAAATAATTATTTCCACCATAGGAACTTGGCTTTATAGGTCCACAAACATCTGTGTGAACCAACTGCAGTGGCTTTGTGGCTCTCGTCAATGTTTCCTCAGGAAAACATCTTCTAAAGTGTTTCCCAAGCAAACATCCTTCACAAAACTGATCCGGGTGGTCAATTCTTGGCAAACTTTTAACCATCTTTTGTTTGGACAATAACTTTAATCCTCCAAAATTAAGGTGTCCAAACCTGAGATGCCAAAGCCATGACGAGTCTTTCATACAAGTCGTCAAGCATCTCGCAACGTCATTTTGAATGTTCAAATAGAACATTCTATTTTTCGTCATTGGCACTTTGGCAATTAATTTTCCTCCATTATCTCTTATGAAAAGGCTAAGGTCCTCCATATTCATCTTGTAGCCTTTTTCTAAGAGTTGTCCCAAACTTAATATATTCATTTTAATATTAGGGATATAATAAATATTGGAAATAAACTGATGATTTTCATTTTTTTAACCGAATCAAGATTTTTCCAAGACCACTTACCGGAGTTTTCACGCCATTCCCGAACGTGACGTTGCCAGAAACTGATTCATCAAGCTCTACGAACTTCTCCTTCATACCGCACATATGGTTGCTCGCTCCCGTATCAAGCACCCATGTGAAATTTTCATTATAGTCACCTCCTTTATGAGCCATTAGCAAGGTTTGGTCTTCTTTATTTTCTTGACTTACATAATTGGCTTTCTCATCAACTTTGTTAGAAGAGAATTGACACTCCGAAGCATAATGACCAAGCTTATGACAATTATAGCATTCAATTAGAGATTTTTCATACCTTGGCCTATAGTTGCGCCATGAATAATTACCTCTATCGCGTCCTCGTACGAAGCCTGGCCTCTGACCCTTTTGATCATCGTCATTCGATTTGCCTCTTCCTTTTCCCTTGTAAAAGCCACGTCCTCTTCCTCTAGTGTTACTACTAGAGTTTTCTCCTCTTTCTTTTAAAGTGATTAGCTTGTAGGACTTGTTCTAAAGCCCCCTCTTGCTTTCTTTTTCTCATTCTTTCTTCATGGGCTTGCAAGGATCCCATGAGCTCGTCCACGGTCAAAGATTCAAGGTCTTTAGACTCTTCAATTATGACGACAATATAGTCAAATTTTGGAACAAGCGACCGTAATATTTTCTCGATCACACGACTATCGTCCAAGACTTCACCATTTCTTCTCAATTGATTGACGACAACCAAAACTCTTAAAAAGTAATCCGATATTGATTCGGACTCTTTCATAGAGAGAGAGATTCGAACTCACCTCTTAGAGTTTGTAATCGAATCTTCTTCACTTTATCCACTCCTTTGAAGGAATTTTGCAAGATCTCCCATGCTTGCTTCGCAGTAGCGGCCCTCGATATCTTCTCAAACGATGACTCATCCATGCCTTGATAGATGAGGTAGAGAGCCTTCTTGTCTCTCTTTCTCGAGCCACGTAGCACTTTCTTTTGGTTTTGCGAAAGTGCCGCTTCATTTTTCGGTTCGTCATAACCTTTCTCTACGATCTCCCATGCGTCTGACCCGACCAACGCCTTCATTTGGATCGACCAATTGTCATAGTTGTCTTTAGTGAGTCTTGGAACTTGGAACGAGAACATATCACTAGCCATTAGAACCAAGTTCTGACACCACTTTGTTGGAAATGGAATGGAAGTTTTAAGTTTAAAAGAATTTTGATGATTTTGTAATTTTCCTCTCAACACTCACCGGAAGGAAAAGATTTTATTACTCTAATAATTTTGTTTACAAGGTTCAAGACTATTGGTTCTACTCTCCACTCACAGCTCACTTTTGTTCACTCAATTACAATTCTAAAAGTTAGCTCCACTTCCCTATTTATAGGGAGTGTGCACCGCCTCACCACCTTGAATTTCTCTAGAGAAATATCTTTTTCAACCCACCATTTTTGACTTCTACACTTATCTAGATAATTACTTAGACTTTAGACTTATCTAGATTATTCTCTCTAATTATTTTACAACTGGCTCTAGAATTTTCTCCTAATTACAAGAACACTCTAGATCATACATGTAATATCTAGATAATTCTACAACTCACTATATTACACTAATACAAATACAAATTAAGTTTAATTTCCATCGATTGGTTAGAATTGAGACGGGTCTTGGGAACTGTCAACTTTGGGAATCAAGACAATAGCAGTGTCATTAACCCCGTACGGAGAATAGCATCCTACAAAGACATGTCTTCCGAACTCAATCAGGAAATCTTTGACAGTGCTCCAGTTCTTCTGAAAAAAAAAAGCGTGGAGTCCGTCAGGTCCGGGAGCTTTGAGAGGCCCCATACCAAAGATGGCTTTCCTGATCTCTTCTTCAGTAGGAAGAGAACTTAGTGCTTCCTTTTCATCATTGGAGATTTGGTGGAACAAGTTCTGCCATTTTCTACTTACAGAACCACTTTCCTCCTCGGTGTAGAGCTTGGAGAAATGCCAGGTAAGTAGGGCCTTTAAATCCTCCAGCTTAGAGATCCACAATTCTGAATCATCTTTAAGGGCTTGGATTCTGTTGTGCTTCCGACGAACAATAGTTGATGTATGAAAGTATTTCGTGTTGCGGTCACCATTCGCAAGGAAACCCCGTCCAGATTTTTGAAGCCATATGATCTCCTCCTTCTCCAGAACGGTCTCCAATTCAAGCCTGAGCTGAGTTTCTAGCTTCTAAAGAAATATTTAGCCTTATTTCTAAAGCCTTTTGCGCACCTTCAAGTCGTCGGGTCAGGTTCTTCTTTCGAAAGAAGACATTTCCAAAGATTTTACGATTCCACTCCTTGGCTTTAGTGGTGAAAATGATGCAAGCTTCTGGAAGTGGGACCCGGGGATCCCACGTTTCCTTGACAAAGCTTTCAAATCTCGGGTCAGCTTGTCAGGCTGCTTGAAATCTGAAAAGTCTTCGCTTGGGAAGGAGCTTGGGCTCCGGATTAGTGCGGATAAGGAGAAAGCAGTGATCAGATTTCCACCTAGGAAGATGTAAAACTGTCGTTCAAGGAAAAGTGTCTGCAATGCAACATTGCACAAAGCACGATCGAATTTTTCATGAATTCCACCGCGTACCCAAGTGTAGCGGGCACTAACAAACCTGAGGTCCATGAGGTTGCATTCTTCAATACACCTTTTGAAATGAATATGCTTGGTTCCCTAGATTAGGGAACCCCTCAATTTTCCATCTGAAGTGATATGCGCAAAATTGAGAATAATTAAACGCACAACCAAATAGTATAGTGAATAAGTAGGGTTTCGAACTGAGGGTTGAACACAAAATTAAGGCAAGTAATTATGTGAAGCGAGAGAATTAAAAAGTTTATAAGGTTGGTAACTGAACTATAAGAAAATAAACAAAATTGGAAACGTAAATAAAAGGGTTGTGATTCATTGGAGACAAACGAGCATGATACCCTATGGATTAACTACCTATTCGAGGTTATGGTTCTTACGAAGCTCCAACTATTACCCGGAGTGTTCTAATGCACCTTCCTAACGCTTTCGCTCATTAGAAAGATAAACCCAAGATTGTAAAGACCTAAGCTACAAATTAACGCTTTCGCTCATCAATTAGACTTAGAACTGTACCAATCCAATTATGAAAATTCCTCCTAACGGGTTACCCTTAAGATATTAAGACATCTCATTAATACCTAAGAACATGTTAATTAGTTCTTTCCATCAATTCTAGTGCCTTTCGGTCCACTATCATCAACTCGAATCATAATCTAAGTGGTCAATTTAGATTAAGTATTAAGTACACTAATTAATAACTATTAGGAAAGATAATTGAACCACAACCTAATGTAGATAATCAATCACATATTAGGGTTCACACTCACAAGAGAACTACTCGCTAAGCATAATCATAAAGTACAAAATATTCATGAAAGACATAATAACGAATAGCATGAAAGATAGAGATAGAGAAAGCTTAGTCGTTCGAGCAAGTCTTGCCAATCTCCTCCACGTAGCTACCCAAAATTGTGACTTTATTAATGATCAAAAGTAGTCTCAATGTCTGGAATAGAAGGTATTAAAACCAAAGAGCTAATGTCCTATATATAGCCAAGCAAACTAACTAGAGAATAGCAAACTAAAAGTTCTTGGGCCAATAACAGGTGGCCAAATATAAGAAAATAACTTAAAACATAATATTCTAGGGCCAAAACAGGAGCCAAAAGTCGTAGAAAACTGAAACGGGTCGAAATCCTGTCTAAAAAAGAAGTTCAAAAAAACTATCCTCGGAGTGCCTAGCAGGCGCCAATGAGTTGGAGCCTGCCAACCTTGCATTCTGTAACTTCCTTGGCGCCCGCCAAAGAGGTGGTGCCCACCGGGGGCTCGGTTAGCTTCACCACATCTTCGTATTATATATTTTTTTGCCCTCTTCAACTTCGAATTTGGCCTCGACTAAAAAATACAAAATGTAGAACTCTCTTTAAGCTTTCCAACGGTATCTCATTTGATATAATTGGATACTTGAGCAGAAAGTTGTGCCTCTTGAAATATGGTCTCTCAAAATCATCCCTTCAATGGCCTTCAATGAGCTTCACTTCCTATTACAAAATACGAAAAGGGGTAAAAATCTACTCCCGAACATAAATGTACTAAAACGATCATAAGACTTGATATGACATGAGAAAAATAACTTAAATTATGACTAAATACGCACGAAACATATGACAAATTATGAGCGTTTACACACTCATCACACCCCCATACTTATTTCCTTGCTTGTCCTCAAGTAAGGTGCATCAGACACATCCCAAAATCCCAAACATTCATTAAAAGATTACCCCACGACAGAGTAGTTCACGTACCTAAACACAAGGAATAAAAATGTGTAGACACCGCATCCTTGATGGCTTAACCCAGTTTTCGCACCTAGTAGATTACACTAGAAGGTTGACCACTCAGAGGTTCAGAAATTTGAGCTCACATATATAAGTAGTCAACTACTTATCATTCGCGTACACATCCGGCTCTCAAAATTTCATACGTCTCACTTAGTAGTGCCTCGATAAATGTGGGGCTCATGATCAAGGGAACTTTTCATTAGGTTGTAATGGGGTTAGGGTCAAGTGAGGATAATATATGCGGGAAGTGGCTAAACCACCCGGCCGAGGAGCTCACAAAAATGTTCTAGCTCTTGTCTATTCTAAACATCTCACACTATATCTAATATGAACTCATCCCAATATTACACCCAATCCTATTGACCACGTAGCTCGAGCCATGCCATTTATTCATTCACTTTCCAACCACTTTTCAAACTTTCCCATTCCTTTCTCATCACTTCCTTTTGTTTTTCCCTCTTTTTTTCTTTTTTTCTTTTTCACATTTTTTCTTTTTCATTTCTTCTTTTCCTTCACTTCTCAATTTTATAGTCTAAAAAGAAAGTCCAAAAAAAGGAAGTCCAAAAAAATATCCTCGGAGTGCCTGGCGGGCGCCAATGAGTTGGAGCCTGCCAACCTTGCATTATGTAACTTCCTTGGCGCCCGCCAATGAGGTGGTGCCCGCCGGGGGCTCGGTTAGCTTCACCGCATCTTTGTATTATATATTTTTTACCCTCTTCAACTTCAAATTTGGCCTCGACTGTAAAAGACAAAATATAGATCTCTCTTTAAGCTTTCCAACGGTATCTCATTTGATATAATTAGATACTCGAGCAAAAGTTGTGCCTCTTGCAATATGGTCTCTCAAAATCACCCCTTCAAAGACCTTCAATGAGCTTCACTTCCTATCACAAAATACGACAAGGGGTAAAAGTCCACTCCCGAACATAAATGCACTAAAACGATCATAAGACTTGATATGACATAATAATAATAACTTAAATTATGACTAAACACGCACAAAATATATGACAAATCATGAGCATTTACACACTCATCATCAAGCAAGAAAGACCGTTAAAATCACCCGCGAGCATCCATGGTCTAGAAATATTCTGAGAGATCAAAAGAAGTTCAGCCCAAAGTGCTTCTCAAATCACTGCGTTGGGATGACCATAGACTGTAGTGAATTCTCATTGAGTAGCTAGCTGGTCCCCGATAATCATATGAATAAATTGCTTGTGGCAGTTCACAATGGAGATCGAAGTGTCCCTGCATGGGAGCCTGAGTGATGTTAGAGAAATAAAGAGATTTAGCAAGGCGCTCGGCACACTTTCCAGAAATCCAGGTTTCAATTAAAACAAAAATTTTAGGATTATGGGTATTAACAAGATCTTTAATGACCGCTTTAAACTTGGTGCTGACAGCACCTTACAATTCTAAGTAAGAATATCCATCAATACAGAGGGGAAACTAGTAAACAAAGACTGTAAAGAGAAAGTAGCAAGATAGAGAAGTTTAGGAAAGCTTAATTTTGGGGGCACAGCTCAGAGTGCACTCCCTCGCTTGTCTCCGACTTGTGGTCTAGTTAATTCTCACCAAAGCCAAATCGGGGAGCCCTGGGGGATTCCCCCCTTTCCATCTCCATATTAGTGGTTCTCTGAGCAATACTGGGTTGGGGGTGTTGTAGAGGGGCAGCGTCTATCATATTAAGGTCGCCTGGGTCCGGCCGCAATCCCACATCCCCTTCAGTTATCCTTTCCATCTCCACCGGTTGGGTTTCAGGGACACTAGGGTAATTCTGGGAGATTGGGTGTTCAATTGGGGACATGGGTAGGAATTCGCTTGTGGGAGCAGTAGAGTGGGTCTATGATAGTGACTCAATGGTGGAGGGAGCCTTGGATCCGTTCGATCCTTTTTCCTTTAGTTTTAGTGGAGGGGTTTTTTTCTGGTCTTGCTTGTTTCTGGATTGAGTCGATCCCTTATCCGAAAGAGTGGGCTTGTGGTTGTTAGTGGTAACATTAGTGAGCCTGTTGCTTTTGTTGTCTTTGGGCATGTAACCCCTTTATCTTTTTGGGCTACTTTTGGATTGAAATCCTTCGTTGTGTCGCCTGTAGCCCTAGCGGCCCTCTCAGCAAGTGACGTGGAGCTCAAAAAAATAAATTTGTTATGCTTGCTGGTACTTCCCTGGTTGCCCGGCTGACCGAAAGCCTAGCCCAAAGCATGTTCCTATTCAGCCTCAGCCTTGAGGACATTAAATGCAAAGTCCCAATTAGGGCTAAAGTCCATTTTCCCTTTTCCTTTCCCATTGTTGACTCTTGCCTTTTCCGTAAAAGGGTTCCCTGCTTGCTGCTGGAGAGTTCCTGGTTTTCGAGCACGTGAACGTCGTTGAACCAGCATCCATTCTCCAAACCGGCTTTCTGGTTTTGGCAGGGGAGGTGGTCGACTCGGCACTTCCGACTGAGGTGGGGTAGGTTCCTGCTCCACGCAATCCTCCACATTTTCCAGCAGAGAGGTAGCCATAGATACCACACTTGAAACTAATATTATGCAGGCCCTCGTATTGCACACATAGCTTTTTCCAGCAGGCTCTGAACGGTGAGAGGAGAGGCTTGGTAAGGTCTATTTCCACACAAATTCTTGTGAAGCTTCCTCTACAGCACTCTTCAGTTTTGGTGTCGATACAGATTGGCCTCCCAAGGTAGCTTGCTAGTTTCTTCAAGAAGTTTGGATGGTAGAGCTCCATAGAGAGATTAGGGACACAAACCCAAGCAACCACTTTCGTTGTGTTGACCTTTTCTGAATTGAAATTTGGGATCCATCTCTGGACCGTAACATAATGATCGGCTATCATCAATGGGCCATCCATAAGTATATGCTTGTATTCCTCCCTAGATGCTGGCCTTACGAGATAGAAGTCATGCCCAAGGTTAATCAAGTTGAAATCCTGTGGTAAACCCCAAAGTTGAGCAAGCTTTTTCTTGAGGTAGTAGTATGAAAATTTCCTATCAAGGACTTTGATAATTAGAGTCTTCCACCATGTCTTCCTCATGATGCTCTTGTCTTCCTTGGATATCCAAAGTGTACGGCAAAATGGGTCATCCTCATCTTCCCCTTCGGAGTCGCTTGAAACAACTTCTTCTGGGTCGAATTCGAACTCACCGTCGTCGGTCATGAGGGTTTGGTCCACCGTGGCCTCTAAGCAGGCCTCCTTAAAAGAAAGCTTCCTCTTCTTTTCCTCTTGATGCATCGGTTGATCTTGCTGAGAGGGACATTCACCTTCCACCATTCTTACTTTTTTTCCTCCTCTAAGAGGAGTTACAGCTAAGATGGGTGGCTGTCTGGGATCCTCCACAGGAGGCTCCATAGTCAGCCATAGAAGATGGTGTTTCTTTTTTCTTTTCGATTGAGAACAGTTCTCCAGAGAGAGAGAGAGAGAGTCTACTCCCAATGACACTATGCAAAGTAATTGGCCTTGCATATCGCTCATCCAAAGACACTATGCAGATAGAAAAATCAGGGTGGAAACAGACTTTCTTCTAGCCTAACATTTTCTTGGGAAACAATGACTCCGGAAATCTTTTGGCAAGTGGAACCTCTTGTGTTTAGACTTAGACAATTGTGAGCTATTTTGTCAAAATGTAAGCTTAGCTTTATCTCTAGGGTTTAAAATCAAGTACAATAGAACATTCTTAAATTAATACACGACAAATGAATAATTTTTCTATGATGATATTTTTTTCGGGTTCCAAATTGGACTTTTCTATGTAAATTAATAATTTTGATAAAATAAAATTTAATATTTCTTTAAACACTTTTATACAAATCTATTGAAGCCATAAACATCATAAATTAATAATCTCCTAAAATTACAGAGGTATCTAGGATAATTTATCAAAATATGAATATATTGTTATTTTCTTTTTATTGAGATTTAAATCAAAATAAATTTTATCTCTAACTTTTCTCACGACATCCAAAACCTCTGATATGGAGTTCTCAAACTACAACAAAAAATTACGAAGAGTTGTTGACGTTATTATTTTTTCCTTTAGCGTAACCGATTCTGATGACAGTGTATCATCCTCAACTTCATCTCCACAATATTATTGCAAATTTTTTTGGGTGCATGTTGGGTGATCTCTTTTGTACTCGCTTAAGGCCTTACGTATTTGGTCTGTCATGATTATTTTCTTGACACCCTTTTGGTCCGTCATGGTCACTACATTTAATTTTGGTACATTGAACTATCTCCAAGTTCCTAATATTTTATATTCATGCATTTATCTATGTAAATAAATTTAAATTCACTTAATATAAAATATCTCTTTTAGTTAATAAATTATTAATTTATCATAAAACTTCTCTAAAATAATAAAATTTCACAGTCCTCATAGTATTAATTCAAAGAAGTTTTACTATAGGAGATTGGTTTAGCAAATAATGTAACTAGGCTCAATCCCGGACAGTTGGAAATGGAGTTAGATTTTTTTTTTAACGGTAAATTTTATATCTTATCAATTTTGACTTCCAAATTTCTATCAAATCATATCACGTCTTGTGCCGTTAGGGTAAAATATTTTTTACATGTTAGACGATTTGTTATTTACAGATTTTCAAGTTACTTACAGATTTTCAACTTAACTATTATTAATTATATTAAACAAAGTATTTTCTCAAAATCTGGCAATCAAGCCTCTCGTTGACCAACTGGCTAATAAAACATCAGCGACAAGGCAATCGGCAGTCTTTCAAGACAATGTTCAATCACCAATCTCTCAACTTTCCATCATATTAAAAAGCAGAAGGCATGTCGGCGGAGAACAATTTCTGGCAAAACAAAAGGTTCCTTTAAGGCAGAATGATCCCATCAAAGTGAAAGAACAATCAATTTTTACATCTGTCAAAAATGGAATCCTAGATTTCAGCCAATTCATCTCTGCACCATGTGTTTTGAGGCCAAATGCCCGTTGTTAGAACAGTCGACTATGTTAATAACATTTCAAACCTTCTAGCAGGAAGAATCCTTTCAAATGAGAGACGAAGAACAGCTAATGAGGACAATTTTCTTTACGATAATGCGGAGAGTGGTATTGTTGGAAAAACTTAGAAATTTTAGTAGAAAATAAAAAGGAATAACATTCTACTTGAGACTATTTCACACATAAATACATATCACAGTATTAAATAATTTTTCCAGAGTATAAAGACTCAAAATCCAAACAAGAATTTAACAGAGATTAACCCCGAAAAGAAAAAGTCAAGAGGTTTTTTTGTCTCTCCCTGGAGCCTTCATGGTCTTCTTTTCATTCCAGGAGCCCCTAAAAAAATAAGCTGCGACTGCAACTCCTACTGCTCCTGCCCCAACCACAGCTGCCAATTTGAGTGCTTCATTTGTTTCACGCTCAACCACTTTGAGTGCTTCGTTTGTTTCACGCTCATCCACTTCTGTATCCGTCTTCGCACAATTGGCGGTGGTCTTCACTTCCACGCTTTGATTACCACCCATTTGCTGCCTCAACGTATAATATCGCCCAAGTACTAATTAGGGCTTCCACAATATATACTTCAGATCCCAAAGGGTTATATGGGCAGGGGCAGGAAGGAAACCAAAGGGTTGAGGGCCTCATAAATGTTGGTTGGCATAGTATTGAAGTGTGAGTCAAGTTACGAAGCTTATTAATCTGTGTTGGTTTTCGATGGCTCTGATCTGAAGAAGACCAAAGGACAGATAAGCCAAAGACTTCATGAGCAATCCCAAAACAGGGGTTCAAATTCAGTGGGGACATGGGTAATCCCCACCGAAAGGGTAATATTGGAAATACAATAATTAAAATAATTAAAAAAATATCAGCAATAAACACAAGTATGGGGATATTGGTTTCTATTTTCTCGGATATTGGTTTCATTCTACTATGATATTGGTTTCATTCTACTATAATATTGGTTTCATTCTACTATGATATTGGTTTCCATCTTCTATGTTATTGGTTTCATTCTACTATGACATTGTTTTCATCCTACTATGATATTGGTTTCATTCCACCGTGATATTGGTTTTCATCTTCTCCAATATTGGTATCCCATTATAAGTAAAAATATATATCATTTGAATGTATTGGTTTCATTCTTCTCGAATATTGGTATCATCGTTCTAGGATATTGGTATCATTCTACTTTAATATTGGTATCATTCTACTTTAATATTGGTATCATTCATCTATGAATTTTTGCTATAATTTTAAGCACTAAGTTCAAACAACAACCAAACACCAACATAAAGTCCCAATCTTTAAATACAAAATCATCAGAACCATGTGAAATCGACCAATCCAGCAATAATCAAAATCAAAATGGGTCATTTTTTTTTGACCACATAATCAACGAAAAAGCTGGTGAAAAAAACCCGAAAAAAGGACTAAATAAAAGAGAGAATTCAAGAAAAAATCCAATTAAATTCCTGACACTTCGAATATAATTTCACTCTAACGTCGAAGCTAAGAAATTGAAACATATGACCTCCGTACTATATCAAAAGTACCTAAACAAAGGATTCAAAACCCAATTAAAAGGGGGCGGGGGGGGGGGGGGGGGGGTGTTTCGGGATCGGGGGTTCCGTAAACAAAGGATTCAAAACCCAATTAACAGGGGCAAGGGGGGGGGGGGGAGGGGGGAGGGGGGAGGGCGGGTTCGGGATCGGGATCGGAGAGCGGGGGGAGGGGGGAGGGGGGAGGGGGGAGGCGGGGATGGAGGGAGGGGGGGTTTGGGAGCGGCGGGGACGGAGTGGGGTGGAGGGGGAAATTATATAGTAGAACCCTAATGAGTATGTTTGAATTAAAAGTCGAAAATACCCTCAACAGATTCTGACCATCTGATCTGTAAAAAAAGAATTTGATCAAATCTAAAGGCCCATATTTAGTCCATACCATGGGGATGATTTTTATGTAGTCCCCCCTGAATCCAAACCCCCAAAACATAGACTAGGAAAATTATAGGCAATAGTGCACAGTGAAATTTTATTGATAATATATTAATATTATTTATAAACCACCGAGTGAAAGAATTCCAAAATAACGGCCTCATCAAAATTATGACCCGATAAAATTTATTGAAAAGAATCATGCTAGAGAACAGTAATGTCGATTCCACGCTCAAAACCACATTAAAAAACAACTACACCAAACTTTAAATTTTCCAAAATAACGTACCTCGTCAGCAATAATAATTGGGAAAATACATCCCAATTTAAATGAAACTCACTTATCGTGTAACTCTCTCTTCAAAATAAAAATTTATTGAGCGACTTTGTACCCAAAAAAGGTGGTTAGTAACTAGCACGCAAAGACCAACTTTTTAAATTGGTAAATTTTTACACAATTATTATGACTGCTAGGAATTAAAATGAACGTTGGTCACTGTATTTACCATAAATTCATATATGAATGTTGCCATCCAAGCTTAAAATCCTATCGTCGATCGGACTCGGTCGCCGGCGAAATAAACTACGCATGTTTGATTGAATGACTGCGCTGGTCCTTATCTGTATTACTAGTTAAATAAGAACTTTTCAAATTTTGGGACTCGTGTAGATATTTAATTTTGTGATCTAGAATTTGGATTCAAATTTTAGAATAGTAAACGTATGTATTTGAAAAATAATATGTTGAAAAAAATAACCGACCGCCTATCAATCTTAAGAATTAGAAATGCAGATGTCACATTAAAATTTGGTAAAGAATATTTTGACGAACAATTTCTTGACTTTCGGAATATCAATTTTAGTGATGACATAAATATGTGTATCCGTGATTTTAGAATATATTGACTTTGGCTAGGTTTATGAGATGTGGGGTATGCATCTCGTAGAATCTATGATACCGTATGAATTATAATTTAAAACCGTATTTTGACTTTGAATTTGAGATATACATATAAAATTATTCTTTATTGAAACTAGCCCAGAATACATTTCTAAGAATTACATACTAGAAGTTTATTTTTCTCTCTTTTTTACTTTGTTGAATTTTTGAAGTATTACGGACTTGAAAATAAGAATTTTGTACCACTTAACTTATATCGTAAAATTTGATGTTATTTGCATTTTTTAAAAATGTTGATAAAATATGTGAATTTTATAAGCAACATTACAAATTTATGTGTAAAAATTATCAACTGTAAAATGTTCACGGATTGAATCATGCAGACAATATAGACTAGTATAAATCTGATAATAACAATTTTCTAGTGTCAAAAATAGTATATAAGTCTAATTTTCCAAACTGTTACCATCCATCCTTAATCAATTTGCCAAAATTGAATTTTTAAACAAAGGTTGGACGATTAGTAACGACATCCTGGCGATGCTAAGCCAACTATTGGCGTCACATGTCTTGTTTAAGTATTATCCAGGTAGAAATAGTTGACCGCAATCGATATAATCGCGATGAGTTTGACATGCCAGTTTTGACCACGCCACCCAATGACCAACGACTACAGGGATTGTTAATTGTCAAAAGTGTACTTTTAAAGAAAGGTCACACCGCGTTTTGTAAAATGCGTTGGCCAATCAAAATTTCGACGACGGATCCAACTCGCTTGTCCACGAATTCGAATATGCACCACGAATCTACGATAACTCATTGCATATTTACCGTTACTCATTCGTCTATATGTACCACAATAATCGCATATGTACTATGACAAACTTCTTATCTATCATGATTCACCATATATGTACTATTTTTCGTACGCCTAATTGTATAATAACTTATTGCATGTAAATCACGATTCACTACAGTGCTGCTTTAAAAATATTGAAAATTTATGGAAAAGAAATTAAATAATTAAAATAATCCACACACGGACCAAAATACATCTGTCAGGACATTCTTTCCAAATACAAACGAACAAACGACCCAATCAGTGATCTATCTAGTTTGTTATAGCTGGAATGGAACCCGGCCCCTTCGCAACAATAAGTGACTTATCCTTTTAATTAAAGGTAAAAGTCACTTTATCACTTTACGGCTTAATCGATTTATACACAACTTTTTGTGATTTGAAAATGTCATTTCAGATAACAGAAATTTTTTTTTTGTAGTTGATATTTTACTATTTAAATAAATGCATTTCACAACAATATGAAAAACTTTTCTTCCTCTCTCATAATACGAACTTCTTTTTGATTTATTTTCAAATGTTTAATTTAATGATACTTAAAACATATTTTTGTCAAACAAATCAAATTTTGGTTATCAATTAAAAGAGCCTATACGAATTCAAATATTTTAAATCCACATGATAGTGATGTGAGGCCACAAGATACTAGAGTAAACTTTCACTTTGTTAAATATTTCCTTGTTTATGGTTAATTGCGTGTAAATCAACTGTCATAAATTTGTATAATTTAGTAGCTCTCGAATTTGAATAATTTTTTTTTCCAATTAAACGTGTTCAACATAGATTTGCCACTATAAACCTTATGTGGTCCTATATGTGGTGCTACTCCCAGTGTTCGGAAAGTACTGGATTGATTTCGACCTACCGCCTACCAAGAGCACTCATTTCAAGTGAGGAAGAGGGCTGGGACTACCTATACCGGTGAGGATCTACGTCGGTCAAAATATGAGGTGGACTTTTGATGCGTCCAGGCTGATTTGCATCACCCTTGACTACCTGGCTTGTGGATTTGCTTGGCTGAGTTTGTCATTATGGTTACATGTTAGGCCTTGCCTTTTTTTTAGTCTTGTCTTTGTCTTTCCCTTTTTTCCTCTTCTCACTCCCATTCTGTAACTTTTCTTTTTTTATTGATAAAATTTTGTAATTAAAAAAAAGGTGAAAATGCCAAATCAAAACAACAAATTAAAGTTTGAAAATAATATCCAAAAATTGGCCGGGAAATTTGGATCATGGCAATAAAGTTATTTTGCGTAATAAGAGTTGACCTCTTCAAAGCTCTCTATAAAACTTATGGTGGATATACATTGGGCTACTGTCCAAGTGTTTTTTATTTTTATTTTACTAAAAAAGTATGTAGTCTATCAGTACAAGGCGTAGGTTATTTGATAGAGTTCTAAAAATTCAAACAAACAAGATGTAACTCTTGGTATAAAAAAATTTATCTTTAAAAAAAATTATTTTCTTGAAGATGTTCCCATTAAAAGAAATCCACTCTCTTTAGTTATTTCCCCCGGTCAACTCCCTTCTAATCTATTTTATTGAAATTACAGTAAAATCTCTGTAAAGTGATCACTTTTAAAGTGATAACTTCTCTAAATTGATAAATAGTTTCGATCCCGAGTCGGGACAAATTTTAAAATTTTAAAATTTTATAACCCCTCTATCGTAATAACTAATACTTTTAAAAAAAATATTGGTACAAAATTTCGGTCTCAATTTTTGCATAAAGTGATATTTTTGAATAAATATATATATTTTTACATACTTTGCAAATTTAAAAAAATATTTTAAGGTGCTAGTTTGTGCTTGAGTTGCTTCTTTGATAACTTTTACATTATCATTCATCTTTTGAATTGTCTTCAAATGGTCCTTTTGATCGTCGTCTTCAAATGGTCATTCGTAAGCTGTAAATCACTCTAGCAGCGCTGATTCCATGAGCGAAAGGTGAATGACTTTTGGTGTTTTGAACTTTCATTCAAGTGGCCAACATTGAGTAATTCTGCACTGGGACGAAGAGTGTTGGATATAGTAGATTGAGTGACTTTGAGATTATGCTTATTTTCAAGCCATTTTTGAAAAGTTTTCTAAATAACATTAGAGTTTTTTTTTGTATTGACATTTTTTTTGTGAATCTTGCCAGTCATGATAACATGGAAAGACTGTTTATAAGCCATATGTATAGACCGTATTGATAAATTTAGAAAAATCTATTATGATTATAAGTAATTTTGGATGAAAATTTTATCATAAATAGATGTTAATTAATTATTTAGGAATTAAAAAATGATTGAAATTTTCTATGGATTAGTAAGTATGATTGTTATTAATATATTTTTTAGACTAGAAATATGTCAAAGAAATAATTATAATTTATTTATAATTTTTTGGGTGACTTAAATACATACAAAATAATTTTTTTGTAGTAAAAAAT
The DNA here is from genome assembly GCA_963995505.1 of Hypericum androsaemum. Lineage (NCBI taxonomy): Eukaryota > Viridiplantae > Streptophyta > Magnoliopsida > Malpighiales > Hypericaceae > Hypericum > Hypericum androsaemum. The sequence continues at coordinate 12,122,500 of OZ023192.1, forward strand.
TATAAACCTATTTTATCAGATAATCTATTTAAAGTAATAATTTTCTTCAGTTCTAAAAACATCGCTGTAGATAAATTTTACTGTAGTAACATACATCTACTTTTAAAAAATAATCTATCTAGCTGCCACTTGGGATCATCGAGCTTTCTGTTTTTGGCAATGCCAATTTAGATAATAAAAAATCTTTCCTACAAAAGTTGACTTCACATAATAAAACCATTCCTAAAAATAAAACAGATAAAAACCAAAGATGACGGTGGCAAAATAAATAATACACCGTTAACTAACTCGTAGCTTACAAGCTTACTTAAGATTGTCTATTTAAAGAGTCCAAACTCCAAACTAGAAAGGCATCAAAATTAACCACATTCCACTTACCTCTCTCCCAAGTAACTAAGAACTAAGAACCCATGTCCAATCCTAAGGATATGCAAGACCCTGTAAGATTTCCCAGTTTCAAAGGAGTGGCCTCCGAGGTCCAACCCCAAACCGCACTTGCCCTAAAACCTGATATTAATGACCTTGAAGTTCCCCAGCGGGAACTTAGCAAGCGGTTCTCTATGAGACGATGGAGCAACTTGTCCTCCTCTTCCTCCTCCAAGGTGTTCCCCTCTTCCATTAGTAGGTCCTTGAGTAGACCGAGCAGCCACTTCTGCGACCTCGAATCAGACGAGAACGAAGACGATGAAGAAGTCGATGGCCATGACCTGTTTGAGACACTGGAGGATGGAAAGTATCATGAAGGTGGTCACAAGAAAGAGGAGGAGCAAGCGATTGCTCCGTCTCAACCTCCACCCTCGAAACTGGCCACGAGGAAGCGTAGATCGAGGATGAGCATTATGTTACTTGACCAGGGCTGTTCACCGTCTACAAGCGGCTGTTTGCGGTCTGTTTGACGCTGAACCTTACCGGTCTAGTCCTCGCTGCCACGGGACACTTCGAGTACGCAAGAAACAACGCCGCCCTCTTCTCGATAGCCAACATTTTCGCTGCTATCCTGAGCAGGAACGAGGTCTTTTGGTGGGTTATCTTCTGGCTAACCGTTAAGGTCTTAGGGAGGTCCTGGGTGCCTCTCAGGGTCAAAACCCTAATCACTTCTTTCCTTCAAAGCCCTGGAGGGATACATAGTAGCTGCGGGGTTTCTTCCCTAGCTTGGCTTATCTATTCCTTAGTCCTAACCCTAAAACATAGAGACAACACCTCCCCGGAGATTATAGGAGTAGCTTCAGCTATTCTCTCCCTCCTCTTCATCACCTCCCTCTCAGCTTTCCCCATCCTCCGCCATCTCCACCACAACGTATTCGAGCGGGTCCACCGCTTCGCGGGTTGGTCCGCTCTAGCCCTCTTGTGGGTCTTCCTGTCCTCTCTTATTCCTATGACCCAACCACCAAATCCTACAGGAAGGACATAGGTAAAAGGCTCATACGAAGACAAGAGTTTTGGTTCACAGCTGTAATCACAGTGCTTATAATCCTTCCTTGGGTAACAACCAGGAGAGTGGCTTGCACAGTCTCGGCTCCATCGAATCACGCCTCACTAGTGAAGTTCCAGGGCGGGGTCCGGCCTGGCGTGCTCGGTCGGATCAGCCCTTCTCCTTTGTCCGAATGGCACGCGTTCGGGATAATCTCCGACGGGAAATCCGAGCACATGATGCTTGTTGGAGCTGTCGGGGACTACACCAAGTCCTTGGTAGCGAACCCACCTAGCCATTTGTGGGTTAGGCAGGTGCACTTCGTTGGGATGCCTTATCTCGTGAACATGTACGATAGGATTCTCCTGGTGGCCACAGGATCAGGTGTGTGCGCATCTATTTTTTTTATTGAGAATCGAGAACTATCGAGTTAAAATTAAATAATTTTAAAAAATATACAGTAATGCTTTTATTTTTATTTTTGCAGGTGTGTGCGTCTACTTATCGTATCTCTTGCAACCATGCAAGTCCAATTGGTGCCTTCTCTGGGTGGGCAAAGGGTTGGAGCAAAATTTCGGAAAGGAAATCTTGGACATTGTAAATAGGCATCCGAAAGAGAAGGTGATCGTCCACGACACAGCCGTGCTCGGCCGGCCGGACGTGGCTCAGATGAGCGTTGATGCGGCGAAGAAGTGGAAGGCCGAGGTTGTTTTCGTTACGAGTAATCCTGAAGGTAGCCGGGACGTTATCCGGGCTTCCAAGCAAGCTGGGATCCCTGCTTTTGCACCCATTTGGGATTCTTAATTAATTAGATCGTCAACTTTTTTTTCTGTAAAAATAGATATATTTACTATTTATTGTCATCATTCAAATATATTATTCGATTCGAACTTAGATTAACTAATTTATTAAATGTCCAAATATTATATGATTTGAAACCAAACAAGTAGGTTAATCTATTAATCATCACCAGATTGTTACACAAGTATGTCAACTCTTCCACCCAATAGAAGGTTAGAAATTGTCAACTCTTCCAAAAATTAGAATGTCAACTACAAGTGGACAAATGGCAATCTCCTTTTCTACTTCGCTTTTACCTTGTTTTATGTTCCTCTGTTAATTTGTTTAGTGGCTGAGAAGCTGATGATAGAGAGAGCTGGAGAGTCACGGGAGTTTCGTGAT